>CAOLHI010003555.1:0-168646 GCA_948474755.1 Ctenosaura bakeri | reverse complement strand
TCCTCCTGACAGCTGCGCGATCTCCTCAGCATCTCTTCGCCGAGCTGCTGTTCAGTTGCTGCTTCCTGGACCAAGGACTTCAGGAAGAGGTGCAGTATCCCCCAAGCTGTGGATCCCTCAACAATCCCTCTATCTTATTTCCACTCTTTATTTCTATTAGCCCTTGGATGTGTGTGTGCGTGTTTGCTTTAGTGTGAACTGTTACAATTCAATACAGTCATTCATTGGACCTTTTTGTGTGATTTCTGACTGAGCCTGACCCCATTAAACATTGGGTAAAAGATCCTTAATTACCCTGCCCTCTTTGCATTGCTAAAGCAGTGTTCATAGCTAATTTTCCCCACAAGTGATAATTTTGACAGGCGTTGGGAATCCCCCTAAGGGACCTCCAGCAAGCAGGGTAACATGTCACTCTGTTTTGCTTTGATGAGACCCCACCTGTAATATGTGTCCAGTTCTGGGCACCACAGTTCAGGAAGGATATTGACAAGCTGGAACATGCCCAGAGGCGGGTGACCAAAATAGTGAAAGGCCTGGAAATTATGCCTCATGAGGAACAGCTTAGGGAGCTAGGTATGTTTAGCTTGGAGAAGAGATGGTTAAGAGGTTACATGATAGCTAGGTTTAGATATTAGAAGGGATGTGATATAGGGGGTTGAGCAAGCCTGTTTTCTGCTACTCCGGCGACTACAACATGGAGCGATGTCTTCAAACTTGAGAAAAAGATAGTCCATCTAAACAACAGCAAGAACTTGCTGATGGTCAGAGCAGTTCAGCAGTGGAATACGCTGCCTTGGAGTATGGCTGAATCTCCTTCTTTGGAGGTTTTTAAGAGAGACTGGATGGTCATCTGTCAGGAGTGCTTTGACTGTGTATTCCTGCATGACAGGAGATTGGACTCAATGGCCTTTATGATCTCTTCCAGCTCTATGTTTCTATGATTCTATCCCCTAGAATTTATGTAAGTTTACAGTGATTCAGTGGGTCTACTTTAGCTGAAACTAACAGTTGAGCTTAGGCCAACATATATAATTGCGGAATTGTTTACACCTTTGGTTTGACCAGGAATTCATTCATAGCTAAAGCTGCAAGTTCAGTTGAAGCAAAAATGGTGTTGAATGAGTGCCACCAAGTGTCCTTTTGAGAGAGAGAACCTCAGTAAGATCTCATTATATGAAACTGAACACATTTGAAGGGTAAGGGAAAAAAGGATTACCTTATCGAAATATTAAAAGATTATCCCAAAAGGAACATGTCACTAGACTGCCAGGCTTATAGAACTTAATCTTCCACTCCATATATCTCTTTCTGTTGTATTCTGTCATATTTCTGTATATACTATGAATCTTTTCAGCAGTGGCTGGTGATCAGCGTTTCTCTTTATTCACCTTTGTTTGTGAAATAAGAGTTCAGGAACTGCTCTTTTTAGAACTAGAACCAGAATGTATTTTTTTTCATCCCAGAGAATTAGCAGCTGGCATGGTGTGACTGACACATTGTGTGTGTGATCATAGAATCATAGGGCTACTTATTCCCATTGTCTGCCACACCAGAATACAGTTAATGCGCCCTGTTTAAAGGCCTCCTGTGAATGGCTGACTGTAGCACAGATATCACAGTAAAAAAGTTCTTCCTAATGTTTAGGTGGAATCTCTTTGTTGTAATTTGAATCCATTGGTCCATGTCCTGCTCTCTGGAGTAGCAGAAAACCACCAGCAGCCATGGGTTGTTGTGGGTTTTTTGGGCTATGAGGCTGTGTTCTAGTAGTATTTGCTCCTGACATTTCGCCTGCATCTGTGGCTGCCATCTTCAGAGGATCTGGAGACCTGGTGGTGGAATGTGTGATGTACTTGTGTGATCCCCAGGTGGGAGGGATTTGCATTTGTGATGCATTAGTGATACAGCTGGCCTGTGAGATAGCCCATTGTTGAGTGGACTGGCCCCCGGAGTTGCGTTGTTAGTCAGGTGATATGCATAACAATTGTATGTGCATTTAAGTAATCATTAGCAATCCATTGTATTGTTTCCGGTAGAGAGACCTCCTGAGTCCGGGTGGTGTTCACTGGCATATCTGAGTCTTGATTTTAGTGTTTTTCAGTACTGGTAGCCAACTTTTGTTTACTTTCCGAGTTTCTTCTTTCCTATTAAAATTGTCCTGGTGTTTATGGATTTCAGTGGCCTCTCTGTATAGTCTGACATAGTAGTTGTCTGAATGGTCCAGAATTTCTGTGCTTTCAAATAGTATTCTGTGTCCAGGTTGGTTTATAACATGTTCTGTTACTGCTGATATTTCTGGCTGGATCAGTCTGTAGTATCTTTTGTGTTCTTTGATTCATGTTTGGACGCTACTTTTGTAGTCCCTATGTAGATCTATCCACAGCTGCAAGATATGCGGTAAACTGCTGCAGAAGTTAGAGGATCCCTCTTGTCTTTTGCTGAACGTAGCATTTGTTGAATTTTCTTGGTTGGTTTGTAGACTATTTGGAGGTTATGTTTCTTCATCAGTTTCCCTATTTGGTCAGTGACTCCTTTGATGAATGGTAAAAACACATTCCTTTTGGGTGGCTGTTTATCCTCACCCCTGTGGTTTTTTCTCAGTCTTGAGGCTCTTCTGATGTCCGAACTGGAGTAACCGTTGGCCTGTAGAGCCCAGTTTAGATGATTCAGTTCATCTTTCAGAAAATGGGGCTCACAGATGCTTTTTGCACAGTCTACCAGAGTTTTTATTGTGCTCCTCTTTTGTCCTGGGTAATGGTTGGAGTTTTTGTGTAGATATCTGTCAGTGTGTGTAGGTTTTCTGTAAACTGTGCAGCCCAATTGTTGGTTAGGTTTGTGGATGACTACGACATCCAGAAATGGTAGTCTTCCTTCATTTTCTTTTTCTATAGTAAATTGGATGTTCAGGTGGATGTTGTTCAGATGGTCCAGAAACATGGTCAGTTCCTCTTCCCTGTTGCTCCAAATGGTGAAAGTATCATCCACATAACGGAACCATATAGTGGGCTTTTTGGTGCTCTTTCCAGGGCTTGCTTTTCAAAGTATTTCATGTAAAACACACATCGAACATCTCTAGGGGGAGAAACCAGCAGCCAGCACTCACGATCTATTTCTACTTTTGACTGCTCCTCTGTCCATGACTCAACGTCAGAGTGTTGCCGCAGGTTATAATCGCAATGCTCCGCATGGCTCACAAGAGTTGGACAAAGGAGCAGCCAGAAATAGAAATAGATCATGAGTGCTGGTTGCTGGGCCACTCTTCAGAATATCAGCAGCCAGGGGCCCACAATGTGGGGATCAGTCTCACCAGGTACAGAGAGGGTCAGGAGGGCAGAAAGAGGCACAGAGAGGGTCTGGGGGGCTGAAAGAGGCACAGAGACGGTCTCAACTCGAACCAAAAAGTTAAACAAAGTTAATGTAATAAACAGTGCTTGGTAATATTTTTCTGATGATTAAAAAAAAATAACCTTCTGTTTTCAAAATTCATTTTCCAATAAATAGTACAATAGCTGTACACTTAAATATCTGCTTGCCATTATTTTTCCTATACTTCTAGCTCTGTAATAATCAAATGCAGAGGCAATTATTTAATATGATAAAAGAGTAGATACCTTTTATATAGTCTTACAGATACAACCGGCCCTTTGAGTGCAACCATAATGCTGATGTGGCCCAAGATGAAACTGAGTTTGACACCCCTGCTAATGCATACCCTCCATCATTTCATAGACAAAAACCAGGACACATGTAACCACACAAAATCCCAGTGTGGCACGATGGCAAAAGTGATTAATGAAGAAGAACACACAAACTAAAAGAGGCTGCAGATTTTTGCTTTTGCCTGGGTCTACAGGGAAGAATGCCAATGAATATCAGGTGCTGTAGGCTATATTTCAGAGGAAGGAATGGGAAAAACCACCCATGAGTATTCTTTCCTTAAGGAAACCCTATGAAATTCATGGGGTTGCTGTAAGTTGACAGACAGCTTGAACGCACACACTGGGAAAGGCAAGACTCCATCTCCTCCTCTCCTCTCCCCCTGCTGAGTTAACTGAGCACAAACTATGGCCCTTTCCACAAGGGCCTATTAAAACGGTGCAGAGTGACCTCCAACGCAGGTCTTCTGCACTGTGGAATGGACTGGGGCGGACTACTTTTTGTAGTTCCGCACCTCAGTCCACTCCGGAGTGACCGGAACTGGTTGTACAGCATGCTTTTTAAAAACCTCTTTTTAAAAACCTGCGCGACCCCATGTTGCTCAGTCCCTGCGCTCCGGTGCAGATTTGCAGGTGCGCACTAGTGCGTGCCTGCAGATCTGCCAGGGACAGGCTTTCGGCTGGCGAGCTTCTCTGGTTGGTGTAGAGCCTCCACCAACCAGAAGCCACCACTTTGGACACCGGAGCAGTGCGGAGCGATGGACACACCCGGACCCACCAAAAAGCTGGTGAATAAGGGCAGGGAGTGTTTCCCTCGCCGCTTGTGGAAAGGGCCTATTTTTGCACATTGAACTCAGTCAGCCACAGCTGAAGTAAGCTGAGAACAAAGGGGGAAAGTGGGAGGAGGAGAGAAACTGAGACATTTTAAAAACAGCTGAGAAAGTGGGATGGCAGAGGTTTAATCTGGATTGTCTCTGCCAAACTGAAACATGGGCATAGTGACATACACAGGTGATTGTCCATCATATCCGTTTACTGAGTTCTATAGGTTAAGAAAAGACTGAAAAGTGCTATAATAACCATCTTCCAGGATTACAAAGGCTGTCATACAGAAGGTAAAGCAAGTTTGTTTTTTGCTGCTTCCTGGGGTAAAAATAATAGATCCAAGTTACAAAATAGAAGAATATGGAATTAACTTTAGGAAAAAGTCCCTGACAGTGGTTGCTATTGGTGAACTATACCATTGTAACTGCATAAGTGTAAGCAGTGATGGCACAAGGAAAATGGCTGCCAGTGCTATAGGCATGAAAGAAATAAGACATTGGAGGACTAAATTGCTCAGAAGTTAGCAGATGTTTGTTTTCATTCATCACTGCTCAACAGTTGTTAGCTTAGGAACCCAACAGGCTTCTGGCCCCTGATTCAGGACAGTGCAGCAGACTGCATGGTAGGATGATAGATGGTCTTTCACAGGAGGTTTTTAAATATAGGTGAGATGGTCAGCTATCAAGAATACTAATCCAACTTCCTGCTAATGCAAAAAGTTTGCAGTTGAAGCGTTCCTGATGGATGACCATCTCATCTTTCTGATGCTATAGTCCTATGATTTTGTGATCTGACAAAAGCCCTGACTATGGGAATCCCGAGACCAGTGCCTCGAAAACCCTCATGCTTTTCCAGGTATCATACATTTTTGACCATGTGATCATATTTGTATAGATCCAGACATCTTCAGCAACCCCTGTCAAAACTTGACTTCTTGCTACTTCTTTAAACAAAAATTGGGTGTTTAATTTATCAGCTCTGGCCTCTGAGGTTTTCAGAGCCTGAGAAGAGACAAATCAGAATATATTTAGCACAAAACTGGAAAACAGTCTTCAAAATAAGAGACCACAGCTATTTTTTTTTAATGTTGGAACAAACACAATGTACTTTACTTTATATTACATTATTCAATACAGGGAACAAAACAAAAACACAAGTAACCACAGAGATTAATTACCATGATGATGTGGACAAAACAGAAGAGCATAGAGATCCAAAGGAATCATCAGTAGACTTAATGGAAAAGGAGTGTTTTGAAATAATTTTTTGTTAACTCACATATTCTACATAAAACTAAGGATGCCTAGAGACCAAGTTCTTCTACTTTCACTAAAATCATACCTTCTAACATTTTACAGAAGGAAATCAGGACACATACGGCCAAGCAATATCCAGGTGTGGTCGAGACGACAAACATTAATGAGAAGGAAGAAAGAAGGCTGTAGCAGTTTGTTTTTGCTTGAACCTACTGGGAACAGTAAGATTTCACCCTCTCCTGTCCTCTGAATTAATTGACTGCAAACTTCTTTTTCACTTTGAACTCAGTTTGCAACAGTTGAAATAAACTAAGGACAAAGAAGGAAACCTGGAGGAGGAGAGAGAAACTGGGACATTTTTAAAACATCTGAGAAAGAAGCAAGACAGAGAATTAATTGCAGCTGTCCCTGCCAAACTGGGACAGTTGGAGGATATATAAAGTAAAACCACAACAGAGAACTAATGCATCAGAAAAGATCATAGTTCAAGGGTACAGCACATGTTCTACCTTCAAAAAATCCAGATTTTCACCTCAGCACCTCTTGTTAGAAATGCAGAATCAGAATTAAACTGGGCTACAGGTGGACATGGAGAAGTTTCCTACTGCACAGTTGTAGCACTATATTCCACTTTAACTTCCATGGCAACATCCTGTGGAATGCTGTGAGCTGCAGCTTAGAATTCTCAGCCAGAAAGCTGTATTGGCTCACCAAACAATAAACCCAGGATTCTACAGTATGTTACCATGGTAGTTAAAGTGGAATCAAAGCACTATAATTGTGTAGTATGAAAGGGCCCCAGTAGACCGACTCAGCATAAGGAAAACACATATAAGCTAGCAAGATATACATTGTTGCAGTACAGAGATATTTATATATGTCAATAATTGATCCATATCAGTTTAAGGCTGCTCCATCCTATCTCATATAAATGGAATCTTCACCAATGTGAATTTGTTACATTCCCATTGTAATCATTTAAAACAGTGGCAACTTCAACATCCTGTGGAGTTCTGGTGTTTGTAGTTTACTGAGGCTGAAGAGCTCTCTGGCTGAGAATTCTAAATGCCTCTCCCTTAGCTGCAAACCCTAGGATTCCATAGGAGGTTGAAAGTGGAATAATAGCACTATAACAGTGTAGTAAGGAAATGGCCAGTGTTGCTGGAGTGTAATGCCACCTGTATATAAGCTGAGATCCTCAATAGCAAGTCAAAGTATAACTGCTCCATGCACATAGCTTCATGGCTGCTCTTCTCCTGGCAGTAGCCATGCCTTGTGGTATTGCTGTCAGAGCTATTACGTGGCCATGGAGAAGGAGGAAAGTGACTGGGCAGCAGTGGCTGCTTCTCATGTCCTGCAGTGTGTGAGAGAGAAGGGTAATGTAATGGGACTGTTGTCATTCCTTTGCCTCTCTCCTGTGCAAATTGTTGAGAAGAGGCAGTTCCTCGCTCTCATCCTGCCATCCAGCAGAAGTCTCAGAAGGTTTGGCTGCATACAGGGGTGGAGGGAGTTAGTTCTGGACAGACTGCAAGAGGCTGGAGACTAGCTTCTTGTGCATCATTCAAAAAGGGCGAGAAGTGAATGTGTAGTGTGTGCATCTTGCTAAGAAGATTCTGGCTATTGTTTTCATAGGTGTCAGTGTGCACTTGTGTAGAATAGTGGGTATATTTTGTAAAACTGGCATTAACTAGCACTGAAGAATGGTTAGAGTATATATCCATCACCAATGCAGTATGAGCATCCATTCCATGGGTAAATAACATGAGAGTCAAATATGCCCACCTCCTATCCTTCTCACACGACTCTCAGGCATCCCTGATGAGGCAGAGGAAAATATATTTTTAGCCAAAAATGGAGAATTGCCTCTCCCAGAATTCTTCTTCTGGAAGTATCCATGTGAGGCCATTCTTATTCAAAGCAATGTGCAAACTCTACTTGTTTTATTCCTTTCCACAGTCGCATAGGGACATGGAAGCGGGGGGGGGTGATTCACCCCGGGGAAGAAATGTTTTGGGGGCATCCCAGCCTGTACCTATGCCCCCACGCACCCTTCCCATGCCCCGGTGTGCCCTGGCCACACCTCCACACAACCTGGCCATGCCCCCACACACTGCAGCCACGCCCCTGCACACAATGGTCACACCCCTTGCACTGTAGCCCTGCCCCTCCCACCCTCCCCTTCCCATACTCCAAGCTCTGCCACTGCCTTTCCAAGAGGGATGTTTAACTCCTTCCCCAACACACATGTGTGCTCATGCATGCGCATGCGCACACACACACATACTGTAGAAGAGTTTTAACAAGCAGATTTCTAGCTACTTTTTGTTTTATTTTTTGAGATCTGCAAAGGAACCAAGGGCTTCTGTCTTGGATGCCCCCTCCCCCCTGCCCATGAATTTGGCCACACCATAGCTATTCTGACTAGAAGCGGATCATCCTGTTTAAAGACTTTTCCTATTACCTGCCATGTGAACCGCTTTACTGGAGATGCCAGGAATGAAACCTAGAAACCTCTTTATGTCAAGCTTGTGCTTGTATCACTAAGATGTACTTCCTCTCCTAAGAGTAAGGACAGTCCCTATCCAAGCACATGATGTGTGCTAAGATGAATAATCACAAGGCTGCATATTCATCCTCAACTCATTTCTGCTCAATTTTTCTATCACCATTTCCACACTAGAAAGTGGAATAATAGCACTATAATAATCTAGTGTGGAAATGGCCTATGACCTTAACAAAACAACAAAACAGTTGTTAGTTCTGATTCATGTAGACCTATTGAATCCATGAATTTACAAAAGTGTTAACTTCAGCAGTTGATCCAGTGCATCTGTTCTAGCTGGGACTGGCAATTGGATTTAGACCCAAGTATCCAACAACGTTTCATTTTTATTCATGCCATTCCTTAGTATTAATAGGGAAACACATTATTTTGTTAGATGGATACTTACAGCCCCAGAGGGTGTTTCTCAATTACAAGAATATTAGTGTGTGAAACTTAAATTAAAACTTGGAAATGTTCCTCTGTTATAAACAAAATACTCCCTTTGGCAATTAAAAAAATTGTGATTTTAATTAAAAGGGCTTATGAGCTTATCAGAGAAATAACTGATTTTCAACCATGCTAATTATTTTTGTACATTTGCTGTTTAGAGTTGCAGATTACTTGACAGTAAATTTAATTGCTTTTAAGGGATATGAATATTTAATTTGCGTACAGTACTTGAAAAGCAGGATTTTCTTCTTTTTTACTTTTTTAGGGGTTAGAAATTGCATATAGGAGTAATGTAGCATTGGGGTTTGTTGGAAAGCTAGAGAAAAGATGAAGATGTCTGTATGTCCCTGAGCAGAAAGCTTTAGATTAAAATTTGCAATGAGAGTAGAATAAGACCTAAGTCTAAACTAGGATAGCCATCATTCACAAACAATGCTTGAGCTTTCTGGAGAAAACCTCAGAGTTAAACAAAGGTCTTTATACCTAAAGTAGACTAACTGCAACAAACCACTAGAAGAAAACAACAACCACAAATACATTTCTGGTGGTTTGAAAATGCACACTTCCCCTGTAAACTGTACACTGAATGCACAGGTTTATCAAATTGGCAGAGGCCCCATACAAAAGAAACCAAGGTGTACAGTTGTCATGTTAAATTTATCCACAGTGCCTTACGTGAACCAGTCACCGCCTGCAAGCAGAGAACTGGACTGTGGATGCCACTGCAAATCTAACCTAAGGTGTGTAAAATAGCTTCCTCTGAAGTATGGCATCTGTTTGTCATGCAGGTGGCTGGCCACGAGTTGCCTTAGAAATAAGTTGAAACAGACACAAATTGCCCCCAGTTTGTTGGTTCCTCAGAAACTTCACAAACGTGATGCAGCTACCACTTGCTCATTATTACCATGGGTTGAGGCGGAATTTGCAATTTATTACCATGGGTTTAGGGGGAATTTGCTGAGTATAGGAAGTGACAACTTACCTTCATTGTGGGGAAAAGTAGGGAAGTGAACATCACTCAAACCATTTCTGCACTACACTGTGATAGTGCTATTATTCCACTTTCAACTTCCTGTGGAATTTTGGGGTTTGTAGTCTACTGAGGCCAAAGAGCTCTCTGGCTGGGAATTCTAAATTCCCCTCCCTAAACTGCAAACTCCAGGATTCTACATGGTGTTGAAAGTATAGTGCGGAAATGGCCTCAGTCTCAATTTCTTCAAGGATTTACCTTGAATCTTGCCTGCACCTTGAATATCATCTGGATTTTTCCCATTGCTGTTTCATATTAAGTTTGTCTTTTTCTCCTGCACTGAAATTAATGCACTTTTCTAATTTGTCCTTTTATGTGCAAAATTTACTTGATTTGTTCAACTCCCCCCACCCTGAGTAAAGCATAGTTCAGCATATTTTCCTCCTACTGTGTACATTTTAACCATACCCTCCAACTATGCTGATTTGGCAGGGACAATCCTGATTAATCCTCTCTTGACCATTTTTTGCTGCTTTGAATATGTCATAGTTTCTCTTCCTCCCATTTTCTCCTTTGTCCTCAGCTTACTTCAGTTGCTGCAGAATGAGTTCAAAGTACAAAAGTAGCTTGCATCCAAATATTTCAGCAGTATGGAGAAGAAAGAAGGGGTGGAATCTTGGCCTTCCCAGTTGGCTCAGGCCAGACCAAACTGCTGCAGCCTCTCCTAGCCTGTGTGTTCCTCTTCATTAATAAATTTTGCCTTCTTGTCCACACTGTGATGATGCTTGGCCACACATATCCTGGTTTTCATTTGTGAAATGTTATTTGGGAAGTAACTCTTCACTAAATACCTTCGTGAAGGCAGCAAAACTCATACTTGGTTGTTTTGCAAAGAAAACAGGATTTTCTGCACTGGGAGCAGCATTTTCTACATGGAAAATAATATTTCAATTAATATTTCAATGCAGATATAGTAATTTCTTAGCAGAAAATGCTGGTTTTTGTGCACATTACCCATGTGTGATTTTTACATAAAATAAAACCCCAGTTACAACATTTTATGTGCAAGAATTAATATTTTGGCATTGAAATATTATTTTCCATGCAGAAAATGTGGTTTTCTGCACAGAAGAGCCACATGTGAATTTTACACACAATAAGTCCTGAACTGTGAAGATTCTCATCAGTCCAACATTCTTCACATCAAGGTTTCTCAACCCTTTGAAAAAACAAAAACAAAAATGTCCTTTGATCATTTTTAAAGTATTTTCAAATATTCTTTCCATACCAATGTTCTATATGTTTGCATTTTAAAATATGCACATTGTTTTTATAAAAGCTTTATTTCTGAAAAAATACCCTGGAATTCTCACAAATGCACCAATTCTGTTGAGAAGTATAGAACTGCCATTTTTGTGAAGTCAGTGAACTCCAACAAACTGTCTTTCATTTGCAGGTAAAGAGTGTTGCCAGGGGAAAGAGACTCCCCCTTCATATCTTTACTCTGTATGGCATGGCCCTTTCAAGCAGCTGTTTTTTCCACAGAAAGAGGCTGTATACAGAGATGTTGTAGACACACTAAAGAAGGAATGTTCCAAGATTTTCCCTTCTATAAAGTAGCATTTATGCATTTCCAAATATTTTAATACATTTTAATACATTTTTTTTCTAAATGGCACAGAGGAAAATGTTCAGTGATAGGTAAGGTATGCAACAAGAAAGTTTAATGTTTAAACTGGCAATGTTTAAAAATCTTGAAAACTATAATTGCTGCATCTGTTTTGTGGTAAAGCAAGAGGAAGAAAGCTTTTAAAGTCTGGTTGTACTGATGTTTGTCAGGATCCCAGGCATGGGCAGCAAGGGCAGTCTGGTACAGGCACCAGGGCTGGGCCAAGGGATTGACACTAGGGCCATTTCCACACTAGACTGTTATAGCGCTATTATTCCCCTTGCAACATCCTATGGAATCCTGGGCTTTGCAGTTTCAGGAGGGGCCACTTGGCCCCCCCCCAAAACTGTAGACCCCAGGATTCCATAGAATGTTGCAAGGGGAATAATAGCACTATAACAGTCTAGTGCAGAAATGGCCTAGGTCAGGAAGCCAAAGGTCAGGGCACAACAAGAGTCGAAGGCAGTAGTCCTCCAGGTGGCAAGAGTCCAGGGGGCCACAGGCAAGAAGCAGGTCCAGGAGACAGGCAGAAAATCAGGGCACAGCCAGGGTTCAAGGCAGTAGAAGCCTACTGAGTAACAAGACTCCACAGGGCCAAAGGCAAGAGACAGGTCCAGAAAACAGGCCAAGGTCCAAGTCCAGGTCCAGGCCCAAGTCCAGGGGTCAGGTCAGGTCAGGTCAGGTCAGGTCAGGTCAGGTCAGGTCAGGTCAGGTCAGGTCAGGTCAGGTCAGAGAGTAAAGAGAGGTTGCAAGCAACACTGGAGACCACATTACCATGGTCAAGACTGCAGAGCAAACCCAGCCCTTATATAGCTGGCTGTTCCAGCTGTCCTGCATCTGAGCAGCCAGCTGGGTCTGAGGTACTGGGCCAGATTCTGCAAAGAACAGGGTCAAGGCCAGGATCCTTGCCGGCAGAATCCTGCAAGGACTTTTGTCACAGACCAGAACCCTTACAATGTTTAGTTCAAATATTTATTATCCTGACCTTCTCTTTCCACTCCCTGCAAACATTCTGCTTTTATTTGGCACATTGTATGGTAAAGTTACAAAAAGCATCATCCAGCTCTACCTTCTGTTTGATTTTAATTATGCTATACACGAGCAAAATTTGACAAAGAATACTAGCCCACTAAAGAGAAGGCTGGATGCAGTCCAAGGATATCTATTTTTGACCTCCAATTTGGCCATGGATTCAAAGAGCACTCTGTGTTAAATTCAGATTAGCTGTACCTAATTCTCAGTATCATGTTAAACTTTTATTACTACTTTTGTGCTATTCCAACCTGCAACATGTTGGCAAGAGGTAGGGTTGCCTAAGTGAAAACTGTGTCTTTAAGTAAGATCTTTTTAATTATCCCGTCATCCTTGATAGAGCTGAATACCCTGAAATGCAGAATATATCATAATCAGCCCTTTTCATTGTCCCTAAGCCTAGTTGGGATTTCATTCAATATTGCCTCATGAATGTTTCCAAGTTGTGTCAAATCAAAGCATCTTTCTTTAAACACTGTCCTCTCATGTATATTATATTCTCAGATGAATTAGTGATATCATCTTTAAGTGAAAACATGCCTTGCTGGGAATTTCAGTGGATTGGTAAAGGGACCAGCCCTTACATGTAATACAGACAATGGATATATTTTCCTTCTTCAAATTTGACATATTTGAACTGTGGACAGGGGACAGGAAGCAAAGTAGTTGTAGAGAGCTGATTTAAAAAGACAACATTATCTCCTCCAGCATTTCACAGATGAAAACCAGGACTCATGTGGCTAAGCAACATCAGAGTCTGGTCATTATAGAAATGAATTGTTGACTCATTTAGATTAAGGGTCTTTCCACACTACACTATTATAGTGCTATTATTCCACTTTCTTTTTTTCTTTTTTTCTTATAAAATCAAATAAAACCCCTCACAGGATCACAATAAATTATAAATCTTGAAAAAAGAGGGGAAAAAAAACAAAGAAAAAAAGTCAAATAGTCATGATGTGTAAACAAATAGTCATGATGTGTAAAAATCCGGACTATTATTCCACTTTCAACATTCTGTGGAATTCTGGGGTTTGTAGTTTACTGAGGCCAAAGAGCTTTCTGGCTGAGAATTCTAAATACCCCTCCCTAAACTGCAAACCCCAGGATTCCATAGGATGATTAAAGTGGAATAACAGCACTATTAACTGTCTAGTGTGGAAATGGTCTACAATGACAATAATAGGAGAGGCTGCTTCAATTTCCTTTTCCCTGAGCCTGCCTCTCCTCTACCCCTTGCTGAGTTTATTGAGTGCAAACTCCTTTTGCACTTTGAACTCAGCTTGCAGTAGGTGGGAGGAGAATAAAGAAACTGGGACATTTTAAAAACAGCTGAAAAAATAAGATGACAGAAAATTAATCAAGATTTACCTGCTAAATTGGTACAGTTAGAGGGTATGCAACAAATGGATAGCAACTGTCAGAACGTGGGGCCAATGCAACTTGGATCCCAATGTTTCACCCAGTCAGGAAGTTTATTCCATACCTTGCCAGCCTCAGAGTCCAATCCCATACAGGTGTGTAACAGTTTGTCACGTTACCAGTACCAGATGCATCTCACAGGGTTATGAAAGACTAAAGTAAGATACTGTTGCTGCAGTTTAGGCCTTCTTGGAGATACCCCTAGATATCATTCTGATATCAATAATTTGGCTCTCTTCCACCACCCCTCTCCACATGTTTGTGAGGCCCCCGGACAAGCACAGAACTAGGCTCGGCCACTAATTGCTGGATATTCCATTCTTCACCCAGGCAGGCCAGAAACAGCCAGATCCTTGCTTTAGGAGACCTCTCTGCAAACACCCTCATTATGTATGCATGCTGTTTACAAAGGACTCCCTGCCCCGAAGAGGCACCCTGGCAAGCTGAATACTCAACTGCCAAGCACTGAGTATTTGCATACTGTCTACCTCTTTGTCAATTTGGACTTAACTTAATCATGCTAAATTCTGACCTTTCCAAAGCTTTGTCCCCCTCCTAAAATGCATTGTTTTCCCCAAGTACGGCATAGCCTGCAGTTACATTTCCTTCTATAAAAACCCCTGATTCCGAGACCTTCCTCGGATTGCTCCCGAGTTCCAGACCACCTTGCTGCTGCTTTGCTGGGTGAGCTTCCCTCAGCTCCACGTGCTGAGATACATGGCACCCCAGCTTCACTCTCTATCTTCTTTCCAGGCTCCAGGAACAGGTTTCGTATCACCCGAATCAACTATCCCTCTGAAAATCCCGCTATCATACTCAAACCTTTATTTTCCTTAGTTATCTCTGTGTGTGTGTTGCTTACATTGTGTGCCTGTATGTAATAAAGATCAATCATTATTTTCAACACGGTTTGCTTCTTGACTTGGCCTGACCCTGTAAACATTGGGTTACAAGATCCTGCTGCGTTACCCTGCCTCTCGTAGCGCCAACCAGTGCTCTTGACTAATTTCCCCATCTTTTGTAATTGTAAAGTTCTTTAGGTGTCACTCCTGGGACCCCCAGTAAACAGCGTAACAATACCAGAAGGGAAAGGAAGTGAAAGAGAGAGAAGATATTTGTTTTGCAGCATTGCCAAATTTTGGCATTGTACATTTATCATTAGCCTTGGCAAATGGAGGTTAGTGGAGGGGCTAAATTGTGGATACTGGTGCATGTTGCCCTAACTATTTTGAGAAATGATCCTTTATTTTTTTCTGAGAAAGATGCTGCTTAAGAGTAGCTCTTTGGAATGCAATAGTTATTACACATATGTCATTTTGAGTCTTTAACATTTTTTTTTTTTTTTTACTGGCTCAGTGACTTTGAGACATGAAGAGATCCATAGGAGGCTGTGTGGATGTCATATAATCAATACTGGAAATTGAAAATCTCTTGTCCTTAATCAGTATATAGAGATTTCAGTGGAATTCAAAGAGAGTAAAAATCCAACATACAGACTTAGGTTTCAAAGTGTATTTTTTTGAAACTTCCACTTAAATAAAGCAGGCACAAAACAAATAATCATCACTATTAAAGCAACCAAGAAAACCTCTCTACAATTATAGAAGTTGTTTCCAGTAGTAGAATTTTGACAGTTGAACCACTGTGGTCTCACATGGTCCGCTGTACATGTGTGCCCTCCCTTTATATCTGTGTATCCATCTCTATAGTGAACACACACATACACCTGCTTAGAAAATCAAAATTCTCCTATAATTAGGAGAAGCAGACACTGTGGTTCTGCTGATGTGTACCACAAGGATATGGACTTACCTATAATCCTCATAAGAGTGGCATTTATATTTTATTACTTTGGGGGTTGAATTCTCTGTTTTTTCACAACATCCATGTCAGATAGAAACAGAAAAGTTGATTGATATCAGCTTTGTATGAGTTAGGGTTTGCGTGTTTCCCCCACTATTTAACCATACCTGAAAAGCTGTCCCAGTCTGTGGCTTTAGTCATCAGCTTGGTGAGGGCAGATGAAATGTGTCAAATCCCACAACTAGTGCCTTGTTTCCGGCAGATGTTCCAGTTGCGAACCTCTAGCATTCCACCACAAAAAACAGTTTTATAAAATACTGTGTTCTTTCTAGCCTATCAATAGAGCTTCTGTGAACTTAACTATTTTTTACAGAAGTTTCCGAAATGATTTGGGACTTTTGTTCATTAAATCTCATCCATTTGTGGTATGTCAAAATGTCTCTTTGTTTTAAAAAGTTTTAAAATATGAGGATTTATCTTCCTTATAATGAATCATTAAGATTTGTTTAGTATTAATAATTATTATAGCACTTGAGCATTCCTGCTTCTTTATAGTCCTTCACATGCCTGCACTGTAGGCCTATGGACTGCTCTGAAGGCCTAGCATGTAGTTCTAAAAGCTTAAACAAAGCAGGTCTGGTATTGGTTAGCCCCACTTTGGCTGAAGAGTCCATTTTGTTCTCAAAGGTGCAACTTGAGCAGCTGCCAGGAACATAGTTAATGCTCTGAGATGCTGCAGAGGTGGAGATGCCTAGTGTGCAGAACATTTTCTTTATGTAATTATCCCCCCCGCCCCCATGTGACCTGGAAAAAATCATGAAAAATCGTTTCCATCTCAGCACCCAGACAACCAACCCAAGCCAACTTTGAGAAAGAATCCAGTCATGAAGTATCCTCACCTGTCCTCCAGTTCAGTGAAGCCAAACCCTAACCCAACCAACCCAGGTGGCCTCCATGTGAACAGTTTTATCCAAATGTGATGTGCAACCACAGCAGGCATTTCATAGCAGTTTATCAACGGTTCTGCCACTTCCCTGCCTTGGTTAGATTGTGAAAAGTGTTTGGCCATCTGGAAGAACTCTCCTGAATGATACTGAGCAGATGCAATAATCCTTTGCTGTATTCACTACAGCCATCATAAGGCCTCTAATCTATATTTGGTCAGAGATGTCTCAGATTCTTCTTCCATTTGTGCCCTTGTGATTATCTTCCATTTGTGCCCATGTGATTACCTCACTGTTCCCATTCCCTTAGAAAACCAAGGAGGCTGCCAAGCTCTAAACTGTGACAGAGGGAAGTAAATTTCCTCTTGCTTTTAATGTTAGTATACAGAAGTTATAGTGCAGAACTTTCTTGTACAGAAAAGCTAACGTTAGATTACTGATGAAAGGAGGATGGGGTGGAATCTTTATACTGCAGTACATAAAATACACATTTGAAGACAAAATCCTTTCAGTTCAGCAGTAACAGTGCCAAAGTATTGTGTACGCTCAAATTTGTAGCTATAACAAAAGGTGAATGATTGGCCTGACTAAAACATGCCAAAAATAGCTCACTGATTCCAAAATGTATTCATGGAATCTAGTACAGTGCCAATGCAAGGAGAATGCTGCCTGTGTAATCACTTCATATAGCTTTACAATGCCAAACTAGTTATAAAGGTTGGGGCGTACATTAATTTTTGAATGTAAGTCTTTGAAAAGAGCTGAAAAGCAAGCAAACCTTGCAGAAGTAGTAGGTTCATTTTAGATCTTTGTGGTCAACTGCCATTGTACTGGATTTTCTTCACGTTTTAAAAACACCTCAGTTTGGCAGGCACAGTCCCAATTAAGCCCCTGTCATCCCACTTTTTCACCTGGTTTGTCCCTCTTCCTCTCACTTCCCATTTTGTCTTCAGCTTACTTCAGTAGTATGCACGGTTATCTCTGCAGGGAGTGGGAAGGAGACAAAATCTTGCCCTTCTCTGTAAGTTCAGGTGAAAGAAAACTGCTGCAGCTTTTCCTAGCTTGTGTGCTCTTTTGCCATCTTGACCATCTTCTGATATTGTTTGGCCACACGTGTCCCAGTTTTTATTTGTGAAATGTTGGAGTATGCTATTGTATATTTTCTCATTATTTTGTGCACAGCCTCATTAGGCCCTATAGACAGAAAACAGCTACAAATACAAACTAGCCAATTGTCTAAAATCCATTAAGTTATGCCCTTACTACATCATACCTCAAAACAGTGCATTGTTCTGTTTCAGTCCCAGCATTTGCTGCTTCCATGATGATATCAGGTTATGAACACTCTCTACCATACCATACTCTACCATACCGTACCGTACCATACCGTAGTTGAATGGATGAGTAGTGTTATTGCCACTGGTGTTCCCACCGCATTACAATGTCATTGGTCAGTCCTTTTCCGGTCTTTTCCCTGTCCCACAACTTGTGATTATTTGGTTGTGGTTTCTTTTGGAAGATGTACTAGTGCAGCAATGTTGTAACATCATGACATGCCCATAGGTGATTGTGTTTTTGTGCTATAATGCTAAAAAGGTATTTAAAATAAAAGCATTTTAACTCAAAGGAGAAATTTAAAATAAACACACAGAGGTGATAGCTTTTGAACTTACCAAGCCATAGGAGTAGCTGAGGGAGGGACAACCTGCGAGTGCCCACACCCCACGACTCCTGGATCGGTGATGACAAGTGTGCTATCGAGTGCTGTTAAGAAACTGCAGGCACACAGCTGATTGGATTGTGGTGGGAAAGAAGGCCATTACTGGCATTGAAAAAGGGCAGATTTCCAACACATGGCAATGTGAAAGCAGCTGGTCAGCTACAATGTTATGCAATAGCACAGGTCCTGGACCAGGAACAATGTGTTGCTCTGACAGTATGACCTCTTTGTGTGGCAAGGGCTTTAGACAAGGACACTGCAGTGGGTATACAAATTTAAAGCACAGACCAATTAAACACTTTTCTTAATTTTAATAGGAGAAATGCAACCTTTTCTTATCTCCCTGATGGAAATAAATGGAAAATGAAAGTTTGGGGCTGCCTGTATTTTACTGTTTATGGTTTTTAGATTTATAACCTTTAGCTAGATCATTTTGGACATGATTTGGAAATTTACTTTCTTTTAAAAAAATGCCTGTACTTGTTACAGTTTAAAAGTTGTCATGTGCCTTCAGGTTACTTCTGACTAGTCCAGTTTTCAAATCACTACACCATGCTGGCTCTCAGCACAGTTTAAAATAGTGTTTTTTAAAAAGGTAATGCATTTTTTTTTCATATTGCAGTGTCTGTCTGTTTTTGTTCTTTAAAAACTGCTACGTTACCTCCGTCATTGCTCTATTAATTTGCCTATCTATTTATCGATGTATCATCTCTCTCTCTCTCTTAGGATCAATACGAGAGTGGTGAAAATCTTGAACTGAAAAATTCCTTTCAAAATGTTTCCAAAATGTCTATAAACATAATGTTTGAAAGCAACTAGAAAACAATACTCATTATACTAATACAGTACCTTTGTTCCCAATTGCTATGTTATTTTTCAAACAACCCTCACTATTACACATTCAAAATGGGCAACTTGCTCTACATTATGTGCAACTCCTTCCTTCCTACCTATATTTCTGAGAGAGGTACATGCACAAAGAACCAGGCCTGGCATCAGCACACAACATAGTTGTGTCAGCACTATGGGCCTGACAGCCTCTTACTGCTGCCCCCACCTTGGGTGTTGCTGGGTGTCGGTGTCCTGCCTCCAATCACCTACCTGCAAGGCTGGATGGAGGTAGCCTCAGGGTGGAGCTCTGTGTTCCTCTGCTTGACCTCACTAATGCAGTCATCTTAGTATTGATCGGTCAGGGGAAGGGACAATGAGTTCTGGCCAGAATTTGGACAGTATAAATGTCTTCTTCATAGCTGAGAAGCAGTGCATTGCCATTACTTGTTGCAATGTTGAAAAAGTAACTTGTTATGTTAGTAGTTCAATTGCTTGTTAGTTTTATGTTATTTTCTGTACTTTGTTGAGGGGAGAAGGTCTGTAGGATTCATAAGAGAATAGTATAAAATTCAAAAAATTCTTTTTGCAATGCCTCTGAAAATAATGCTCAAAATAATTTTTGAAAGTAACAAGAAAAAATGGCTGGAATTTTCTACGGCAGTTACGAATGCATAACCTAGGGTTAAGCCCTCCTGACTGTTGTTGTTGTGTGCCTTCAAGTTGTTTCCAACTTATGGTGACCCTAAGACAAACCTATCATGGGGTTTTCTGGGGCTGAGAGTATGTGATATACCCAAGGTCACCCAGTGGCTTTCCATAGCTAAGTGATGAATCAAACCCTGGTATCCAAGGTCATAGTCCAATGCTCAGACCAGTATACCATGTTCAGTCCTTGACATAGGTGCTGTAGGCTGTATTTCAGATGAAAGAATTGGCCTTCTTCTTGCCTAAGAAAACCTATGAAATTCATGGGGTTGCCATAAATCACCAGGCGACTTGAAGGTATACACACATACACAAACAGCCTCTACAAAGTCCTTCAATTCCTACTTATTGGGCAGTAGCCACTGGGATTGATGAGAGTCTTCTTTCCTGTTAATTAGGAAGCAGCTGGCTGATATTTCACCCCCCCCCATGCAAGCCATCTCCAACACAATGAAGAATTGCGCCAGGGGTCCTACTTCTGTCTGTTGCACCAGAGATTGCTCATGGGAAGGGGTGGAAACAGCAGTCAGCTGCTTCCCAAGTGACAGACACACAGGCCTTCCCATTGACTGCAGCAGCTGCTTCCCAATAAGTAGGGATTTGGTGATGGTAGGGGATCAAGATGGGATTCACTGTGTAGCTCTCTAAATATGGTGCTTTTGCATATGCATCTCATATAAAAGATTCCAGCCTGTTACACCAAAAACTTCACTCTAACATCAGAATACTATTAGTACACTTCACTGAAATAACTATGCCAGGGTAGGTAGAATGCTAGGATGAAACAGAACATGGGTCAGGAAGGAAGTAAAGCATTGGAGAGACAGGCTGCTTAGAGATGACAGATTTGGGGCCCTTCCATTGCACAGTTTTAGCACAGTGATACCACTTTAACTGCTATGTTTCTATCTTGTGGAATCCTAGGACTTCCAGTTTAGAGAAGGTTATTTAGAATTCTCAGCCAGAGAGCTTTAGTGTGTCACCAAACTACAAATCCCAGGGTTCCATAAAGTGTAGTTGTGAGCCTTCAATTGGAATCATAGAGCTATAATTGTGTATTATTGTTTGTCTTTCCTGGCCACTGCTGCACTATCCTGTAAAAGGTGCAACCACTGCTGTAGAGCACCAGCAGGACTCCAGACTTTTTCATTATGTTACTTTTGAAATCGAACTTAGTTGTATCCTTGCTACTGCCCCCCCCGCCCACAACTAGAGCCAGATGGCTATGTTACTTACTTGCTTATGATTCATTACTTGTAATGAATTAATTCTTTACCCCAGTTCTGTGTAAACCCACTCAGGGCACTGCTGAGTGTCACCAATGTGACTAGGTGGGTGAGTACTGTGTATAGACCAACCAGAGAGTCACAGTAGGTTAGCATCAAATAAAAATAATAATAATAATAATAATAATAATAATAATAATAATAATAGTAGTAGTAGTAGTAGTAGTAGTAGTAGTAATAGTAATAATAATAATATTTATTCTTATCCTGCCTCTCCCAGTGGATAGGGAGGGTCCCCTAAAGGACAGCTTGCCCTGGGCTCCTAGTAACTAGGAGCTTGGCCAGCAAGAAAAGCCCAAACTTCATACTTTTCAACATATTGCAGATGAAAACTGGGACATCTTTGGCAAAACAGCATCAG
Organism: Ctenosaura bakeri; assembly: GCA_948474755.1. Taxonomy (NCBI): domain Eukaryota; kingdom Metazoa; phylum Chordata; class Lepidosauria; order Squamata; family Iguanidae; genus Ctenosaura; species Ctenosaura bakeri. The sequence continues at coordinate 147,174 of CAOLHI010003555.1, read as the reverse complement.
AGTGTAGTCAAGATGGCAAAAGTTATTAATGAGGAAGAACTCACAAACTAGGAGAGGATGTAGTGGTTTGTCTTTGTCTGACCCTGCTAGGAAGGGCAAGATTCTGCCCCTTTCTCTCCTGTTCCCTTTGCTGAGTTAATTGAAGTACATTTGCACTTTGAACTCGGTTCTCAGCATTTGAAGTAAGCGGAGGACAAAGTGGGAAGAGGAGAGAGAAACCTGGACATTTTAAAAACAGGATGAGAGAAGATTAATTGGGATTGTCTGTGCCAAACCAGGACAGCCGGAGGGTCTGAACCATTACAGTTGCCCCTCCACTTTTGTAAGGGCTCAGGGCGTAGAATTCTCAGGAATGTGGAAAACTGCAAGTACCTCCCAATCCCTCTCCTATTCTCTTCCGGGGCTCGCACCTCCCATTGCCTTGCCTTTTGCCCACCGGGGCCACAGGCAAGGGAATGGGAGGGGGAGCTTTGGAGGGGAGAAAGAAGGCTTGCGCAAGCCTCCCCCCTCATTCCCCTGCCTTTTGCCTCTATGCAAGTTTTCAATGCTTGGGACAGAGTCAAGGGAATGGGAGGGGGAGGTCTGCAGTAAAGAAAGAAGGTGCGTACATGCTCCCACATTTCCTTGCCTTTTGCCCGGGGGGCTTGCCTTTCTTCCCTGTCTGGCAAAATGCAAGGGAATGGGAAGAGGACAATGGGGAGAAGGCATGTACATGCCTTGCAAATACCCTATTTTCCAGCATATAAGCCACACTTTTTCCCCTGAAAAGTAACTTTTAAAAATAGGGTGGTCTTATATGCTGGCGGGTCTTAGCAGCTAGTAAAAACCAGCCCTTTTCCTAAGCATTTTGCCACCGTTCAAGTTCTCAGCACAGTGGCAAAACGCACTAAAAGCAGGGGAAGCTTCGGAAGAGGAAAGGAAGCCTTGCGACTTCCCCCACTTTACCTTCCATTTTGAAGGGGAAGAGAAAAGAGGTAGCTCCAGAGGGGTGGGAAGAAAGTTCATACAGCTTTCTTCTTGCCATTCCAGAGCGCCTTCCTTTCACTTCCCCTGCAAACCAGAGAGGAAAAGGTGGTGGGGGAGAAAGATCCTAGGAACTTTCTTTCCCTGCCTCTGGTGCTCCTTCCTTTTCCTTCTGCAAACTGAAGGGGAAAGAAAGATCCTAGGAACTTTCTTTCCACGCCTTTGGTGCTCCCTCCTTTCCCTTTCCCTGCAAACCAGAGAGGAAAGAAAGATCCTAGGAACTTTCTTTTCCTGCCTCTGGAACTCCCTCCTTCCCCTGCAAAATGGAGGAGAAGGGGGACAGGAGAAGTTATGCTATTTTTTAAAACTATTTCCCCCTCCCCCAGGAAAAAACATTTTAAAATGGGGTGCGTCTTATATGCCAGTGCATCTTATAAACCAAAAAAATACAGTAATCAGATTCACAAAGGTCAAACCTGCAAATCTGGAGGGAGGATTTTAGTTAGGCTACCAATGAACTTAACATGGAATGAACTGAAACTTGGTGTAGGCACACATCTCTTCTTCCTTTTACTTATTACTGTCCTCTCTCCATTTTTGATATGCCCCCTCAGCCTTCTTTGCAGGCTGTGTAAAACGCAAGCTGGCACTGGTGAGAGTCTGTAGAGGATAATTTGCAGCAGAATGAGTTTAAATGTTGCACAATAGCAGCAAAAAATAAAATAAAAATAAAACAGGAACATATGGGACAATTAAAGAGAAAGAGAGAGAGAGAGGCAGAGATATGCCTCGTTCTTCATGGCCAAGCTCCTGGGGTAGGGAATGCAGAGCAGCCCTTTTCTGAGTGGCTTGTTTTAGAACATTATGTGCTGCCCGCACAATACTCCAAGCAAAGTACATGGAAATGAGAAGATAATAGAACGTTGTCCAGAAGGGTGAGTACTCCAGATGCGACTGTCAAAAAACATTCTCTGCGAATTCAGTTTTCCCTGGCAAATCCATGTTTTGTTTATGCAGCTAAAGCTAAGCAAATTCACAACTATGAGTGTCTATCTGGTTTTTTTGCTTGCTACAGTTGCTTTCCCCCAGTCCCACTCCCTAGAGTGGGAATATGAGCAAAAATGAGCCACAGACTAGGATAAAATGGTTGATGTTAATCCCGGGTTTTAGAACACTGTGCCCTTTCCGCACCAGCCTATTAAAACGGTGCAGAGCGACCTCCAGCAGAGGTCTTCTGCACCCTGGAGTGGACTGGGGCGGGCTACTTTTTGTAGTTCCGTACCTCAGTCCGCTCCGGAGCGACCAGAACTGATCACGCAGTGTGCTTTTTAAAAACCTCTTTTAAGAGATTTTTTAAAAGTACAGAGCATGTGACCCCCTCTGTTGCCGTGCTCTGTTGCCGTGCTCTGGTGCAGATTTGCAGCGCGCAGTAGTGCGTGCCTGCAGATCTACCGGGGGCAGGCTTTAGGCTGGTGAGCTTCTCCGGTTGGTGGAGAGCCATCACCAACTGGAAGCCGCCATTTTGGACGCCGGAGCAGTGCAGAGCGACGAGCTCACACTGCTCCTCATCAGGACGGACCCAAGCGGACCCACCAAAAAGCTGGTGAGTAGCGGCAGGGAGCATTTCCCTCGCTGTGTGCGGAAAGGGCCTAGGTTGAGATCTTGCTTCCCAACAAGATTTAAGGGTGTTCAGTTTGTGTGGTGTGTGTGTATTAAATATTCTTTTTCTTGAAGTGAATATATCCATATGATCTAACCAGGATCTCAGTTTGCCTAGAAGCAACTTGGAGACATATTCCTAGATCAGATGTGGCAATCATGCAGACTTCCAGATGTCGCTGGGCTGCAGCTCTCAGCATTCCTCACTGCTGCTCATGCTGGCTAAGGCCACTGGGAATTGTTATGTGTCTTCAAGTCATTTCCAACTAATGCATAGGATTTTCTTGGCAAGATTTTTTCACGGGGGGCTTGCCACTACCTTCCTCTGAGGCTTAGAGGGTGTGCCCTGCTAAAGGTCACCCAGTGGGTTTTCATGGATGAGTGAGGATTCAAATCCTGATTCCATGAATCCTATACCATTTCCGCACTACCCTGTTATGGTGCTATTATTCCACTTTCAACATCCTGTGGAATTCTGGGCTTTGTAGTTTACTGACGCCAAAGAGCTCTCTGACTGAGAATTCTAAATGGCCCTTCCTAAACTGCAAACTCCAGGATTCCATAGGATGTTGAAAGTGGAGTAATAGCACTATAACAGTCTAGTGCAGAAATGGCCCTAGTCTAACACTCAAACCACTGCATCATGCTGGACTGCTGGGAATTGCAGGCCAACCACATCTGGAGGGCTGCATGAGTCCTCCTCCATCCTGGATATTTTGAGAACTGCATGCATCGATGGATAGTACAAGCAAAATTACCCAGCCCAGTCTGACATTGGGGCCTGTGCGTACATAGTTTTTAATATGAAATTGCATTTCTGTCAATGGTCTATTTGGAAAAATAACTGTGGGACTGTGATCAAAAATTTCTTTTCATTCCTTCCAGGTGATAGGCATGATTTAAGACAGAAATGTAAAATGTATAACTGATGGGAGTTACAGTCCAACATTTAGATTATATTGTTCTTATAGTGCTATTATTTCACTTTCAACATCCTGTGGAATCCTGGGGTTTACAGTTTAGGGAGGGGTGTTTAGAATTCTTGAATGGAGAGCTCTTTGGCCTCAGTAAACTACAAACCCTGGAATTCCACAGGAGGTTGAAAGTGGAACAATAGCCCTATAACAGCATAGTGTAGGAAGGCCTAGAGTGTTGTCCCCTTACACATTTAGCAATTGCATAGGAGAGGGAGAGTCAGGAGATGCAGAATCGCCTGTTTTTGTTGGAGAAAGGAAGAATCTGGATAATTTTTGGAGTCTTCTATTCATTCTTAAGCAGAGCCAGGTATTGGTTTACATTAGGATTGGGAACTTCTGATCCTGTAGATGTTTTGAGGCACAGTTGCCTCATTCTTTTACTACTAGGTGGTAATTATTTTACCACTTGGTGGGAATTATAAAAGCTGTAAGGCAAAACTTCTGGAAGATCAGAAATTCCCCCACATTGGCTATACAATACATACTAATGTTCTTCATGTAATGGACAAAACATTAAAAGCAAGATCCTAGTACAGGACAGGCCTTATTCTATTCTTAGGAGAGGTATAGGAGTGAGCAGAGGGTCAGGAAGGGACAGACACAACTGCTTCCATCACTCTCAACTCCCTGTTAGCTTGGGAGCAGAAAGAAAGAAAGAAAGAAAGAGAGGCCATTCCTTATAATTGATGTGTGGGACATATGGACCTTCCAGGTATTATTGAACACCAGCTCCATCATCCCTTTCCAGCTGGCAAAGCCAACGCACAGAGATTATCAGAACTGAGACCCAACGTAATCATAAAACCATAGAGTCTTAGGCCATTTCTGCACTGCACTGTCATAGTACTATTATTCCACTTTCAACATCCTGTAGAATTCTGAGATTTGTAGTTTACTGAGACCAAAGAGCTCTCTAGCTGAGAATTCTAAATGCTCCTGCCTTAATTGCAATCCCAGGATTCTATAGGATGTTGAAAGTGGAATAATAGCACTATAACAGTATAGTGTGAAAATGGCCATAGAGTTGGAAGACAAAGGCTGTCCAATCCAGCCCCTTGCTATGCAGGAAAGGCCAAAGGTCTCTACCTCATTGTAGCATGAAGAAGTAATTCCTGGAAGCAATTTCAGGTTGGCTGAATGCCTTAGCTGAATGATTGCTAGGTAACCAAAAAGATGGCTGGGATATACTGTAGCAACCTGTTAGAAATACTTAGGTGTATGTCCACCCTATGCCTGAGTATGGCCCTTTCCACACCAGGCAATTAGAACGGGGCAGTGCGTCCTTTCATGGAGGTCATCTGCACCTTGGAGCAGACTAGGAGCGGACTACTTACCGGAGATCCGCACCTCAGTCCGCCCCAAAACGACCCCAAGTGGTCCTCCAGCGTGTTTTTGAAAGACTGGAAAAAACAAGTCTTTATTTTCCTGGAATGTGCCATTGCGTTCCTGCTCCCTTGTGGAGATTTGCAGGCTCGCACCAATGCGAGCCTGAGACCTGTGGAGGGTGGGCTTTAGGCGTGGCAAGCTTCAGCGGTTGGTCAGAACTCATGACCAACCGGAAGCTGCCATTTTGGAAGCTGGAAGCCTCCATTTTGGAAGCTGGAGTGGTGTGGATCTACAGACCTCGCACTGCTCCGATTCACCCTGGATCAAGGAGGAAGCCTGCGGAAGGGCTTCAGCGACAGTCCACATTGCTTCGGACCCCAGAAGAAGTGGTAGGTAACGGCACAGAACGATTCCCTCATCTTGTGTGGAAAGGGCCAAAGTCTTTCTTTGGTCATAGGTTGGTGTTCTATTCCATCCTCCTCAACAACCAAAGCTCCCCCAACCTGGACTCACTGTTCGGCAGCCACAGCCCCCCACAGCCATACCTTAGCTAATAGAGAGTGGGATTGGTTGGAGAAACGTTTGGCTGTGTCCCCTGTAGTCAGGCACAGAACAATTACATAGATGACCCCAGTGGATCTCAGAGTATGATGTCATAATTCTGTACAGGTACATAGCAAGATGTTTCTCCAGCCTCCTTGTTCATCACCCACGGAATGCCCTGGGGTGTATGTATGCTGCAGCAGCTAAATGTCTGCAGGGGTGGTGGTGGTGGTATTGTAAGGCAATATGTAGGATAGTTCCATGTGTGGAACTGTTCCTCTGTGCTGTTCCTACACTAGTGCTTCTCAGGTTATCTAATGTAGGAGACTGACATTTATTGTCTTCTGGTCTGCCAAAGACTGGCACTTAATTCATGCCCAGTGGATACAATTTTTTTCCCTTTCTCAGAAACTTGTCTGGGGCCATTTCCGCACTACACTCTTGTAGCGCCATGATTTCACTTTCAACATCCTATGGAATCCTATTGAAATCCAGCCGGCCCCTCCCAAAACTGCAAACCCCAGGATTCCATTGGATGTTGAAAGTGGAATAATCGTGCTATTTCCGTAGTGCGGAAATGGCCTGGGACTGGGAGTCAATGGCTCAGGCATTGGCAGGAGTCCAAGGATCATCAGTGACCTTACTGGATCTTCGCCTCTGTGTGTATATATATATATGTGTGTGTGTGTGTGTGTACACTAGAATTCCTATTTAGATTTTGGATATGATTCTTTTCAATAATTACATTGACCCTTTTTGTCCGAGTATCACATAGTTAATTCATAATCAATTTTTCATCCAGTACAACTACTATACCCCACTGCTTTCCATGTGTGGCTTTGTATTTCTTTCATTTGCAGATTTCTTTAACAACATTACTGTATTTCATATTCTAATTTACACTTGGAATGTGTAGCTTATTTTGAAAAGTATTTTCACACATTTGCGGACTTTGTGGTTGGCATCTGAGTCTTAAAGCAAGATACTAAAGAAAAGTAGATCAAGAACTGAAACTGCGGAAGTCTCCTGGACGCCTGTTTCTATTTTAAATTTTTATTATAATTCTTTGAGGTATTTTTTTCAGTTGTTCTAGGTCCTTTCAGGATCACTGTATTTTTCAGCTGTAACGGTTTATGGCAAAATGCTTAATTCAAAAACTGATAAATTCAAATATATTTGTGGAATTTGGATTCAGCCCCTATTAATCTATTAGTAATTATTAGTATTTTATTAAAATAAGTAGTTTATTAAACTATTCATTTTCTGTAACAGCAAGCTTGGGAAAGTTGCTTTGGGGGACTACAACTCCCAGAATCCCTAGTTTTACCCCAAAAGCTAGGTGCCACAAGGGCCACCCTGTGATGCCAGTGCCTCCTTGCAAAGGTAGGGAATGAATTAGCTCAAAGAGAAGGCTTGAGAGAGGGGGACAACTTAGTGAGATCTTTCCATCCAGCATTTACAGGCACACGCAGGAAAAGAACCAGCCAAAGATTAAAAGTAAGCTAAAAATGTGTTTGTATTGGGGGGAATTTGCTGATGCATGCACACAAGATACACACAATCACACATTCACACAAGACCTAACTGAAAGAAAGGGAGGAAAGCAGATAGAGACTGTGGCCCTTTTCGCACGGGCCTTTGCTCGCGCGACAGCCCCGTGAGCCTCGCGGGAGTGGGAGCATCGCTCCGCACGATGCACTCCCACTTCCGTCCAGCTCACGGGGCTGAAGCAGCGCGAGCGCGGGTGTTTTGATTTTCGCGTCCAAGTGAAAATCACCCCGCGCTCGCGCAACGCTCCCGGCGCCCACCCGCACTTACCTTTCGTGCGGAGCCTCCGGGAGCCGGCCAGGTCGTGCTTCCTTCCCTCCGCCCCACGGAAGGAAGGAGCGGGGTGGGGAGCTAGCACGATGGACGCGACGCCCGCTTCGCATGCGCGGGGGGGGGAATCCGGCGCGGCGATGCCCGCTTTGCGCGCGCACGGGGGGAATCCGGCACACGCGGGGGGGGGAATCCGGCGTGCACGGGGGGAGGAATCCGGCGCGACGCCGCCCGCTTCGCACGCACGCGCGGGGGGGAATCTGGCGCGAGGTCTCCCGCTTCGCACGGGGGGAGGGTGGCTTGGGCGGCAAGCCTCCTTCGGTGCCGCTTCCCCGCTCGTTCCTTCGCCTGTGGAAGGAAGGAGGGGGGGAAGCGGCAGCCTCCCGGAGGAGCCTTCTTGCACTTGCCGGCCTCCCCCGCTTGCGCTAGAAGCCTCAGTGCGAAAAGGGCCTGTGAAGGGTGCAGGTGATATTTACCAGTTCTGATGAGAAGCAGAGAAGTGGGACGAAGTGACTCAGGTACTGGACCCGAGGGCAGTTCTCAGATCAGGAATCAAACGGACAGAGTGAGGCTCAGAAAGGCAGGAGACTGCCCTGGGCATCCTGAAATTAGGGGTATTTGTACCCTGAAAATAGCCTGTGGCAGTGAAGTTTCCAGATGCAAGACAAAGAGAACCTGTTGTGGACAATGGGTCTGTCACCTGTTGGTGGGCTTAGTGCTTGATTGACAAAGACATGATGGACATTGTAATAATTACAGCTGTCTATTGTGGGTGCTGTGAGGAAAGAGGAAGGAATCCAGGTGTACAAGGGATGGATATCTTTCAATCCGTGTCCTGGTGTGTTCCTCACAGTTGGATTCCCTGGAAAATTCCAGCTTCTGTTTAAGCTTAATATCCATAGGAATGGTGTGTGTTTGCCTGACAAATGACTCAGTCTTACCTGGAGGAAGTTTTGAGTTGACCTATTTACAGTCAAATTCTTTCCCTCACTTGGTTTGACCTTTCCGTCACCTTTCAGGCTTGAATTTGATATTAGTGCCAATTAAAGTGTGTTACCAGTTACATATGATGCCAATTAGGTATGGTGCCCATCCAAACCATAATGATATCGGGGATCTCCAAAGCAGGGCCTTACACTAGCAAGCATAAAATGAGTAGTGGATGAGTTGGTTTCACTGGGATTGCACAGAGCTGTTTTTAGTTTTTACTTTCGATTTTCCATCATTGGCAAGATTTTTTCTGTTTTCAAATCAGTTGCTTTATTAATGCAGATAAGTTTTGTAATATTTTTTCACATCTGCCACAACTGTTAATGTTTATAAATTATCCTTTGCTTAGTGAAGATGCTCTATACATTTTCAGGCAATATGTACAGAGAGCTCTGAAGTTTGCTTCTAAGTTAATTGATTTTTTTATCACAAGATAGGTTCCATTTTGACTTATGGGAAGACAAAACAGTTAATCTTCCCACAGTAATAATTTCCCGCTTCTTTCCATTAAGATGTGTGTGTATGTGTGTGTATTTAAAGGCTCTGGGAAACAGGGAAGCTTTTCTGTTTATGTTTTATCAGAAGAAAAATTAATTACTCTGTCAGTCTGAACCTTTATTACATTTATAAAGTATTTATGGTTCTGCTGTCCACTAACAAAACAAAACTGAAGATGAAGATGAAACAGCAAATGCAGCTGTGAAACTAGAAATAAAAAGAACAGAGGAGTAACAATATGTATTCAAAGACTGCCATCTGTTGGTTAAATACATTCTGTATACTTTGGTAGAATTGTTACCTGCTGGCAAGTTGACTTTGACTCATTGTGACCCTATCAATGAGAGAGTTCTAAGTCACCCTGTCAACAATGGACCTGCTCAGGTCTTGCAGACTCAGAGATGTGGGCCATTTCTGCACGACACTCTTATAGTGTGATTATTCCACTTTCAATATCCTATGGAATACTGGGCCAGCCGGCCCCTCCCAAAACTGCAAACCCCAGGATTCCATAGGATGTTGAAAGTGGAATAATCACACTATAAGTGTGTCGTGCGGAAATGGCCGTGGTTCCCTTAATGAAGTCTATCCATCTGTAATGTGGTCTTTTGTCCTTTCCTACTTCCTTTTACCTTGCCAAGCATAATTGTCTTTTCTAATGAGTCGTGTCTTCTCACGATATGTCTGGAATATGTCAGTCTCAGTATATTCATCCAGGCTTCTAGGGAGAGTTGAGGCCTGATTTGCTCCATTGTTGGTGGTGGTGGTGGTGTGCCTTCCAGTAATTTCTGATTTATGGCAACCCTAAAGCATTTTCTTGACAAGACTTGTTCAGAGAGGGTTTGCTATTACTTTCCTCTGAGGCTGAGAGAGTGTGACTTGCCCAAAACCACCCAGTGGGCTTTCATGGCTGACTGGGATTCAGACCCTGGCCTCCAGAGTCCTAGTCCAATGATCAAATCATTACACCATGCAAGTGATAGATCTCTCCATTGTTGACTAGGGTTACAAGGTGGTCACGCCTGAGAAAGGTCACCCCTTTTTATTGGGGGATTGTAACAACTGTGGGACTTTTAAAAGTCCTGAATTCTTGGCTTTGGCCAAGGTGATGTTTGAAATATATTTGTATAATGGTTGTTTGCTAATTACAGCAAAATTATGACTGTCTTAATTCTTTCAGTGTTTTCATCATCTACTTTAAAATGGTATAAATAATCTGTGGTTATTATTTTTGTTTTCTTAATGTTCATCTATAAAAACTTTCTTCCTTGACTTTCTTCACTAATGATTCTAAGTCTTTGCTATTTTCTGCTGGTAGTATGGTGTTATCTGCATATTGTTGATATTCCTTCCTCCAATTTTCATGTCTCTTTCCTCTGAGTCTAATCCTGCTTTATGTATGATATGTTCAGCACACAAGTTAAACAGAGAGGGTGATAAAATTCATCCTTCTTGACCCCCTTGACAGTTGGAAACCATTCTATTTCACTGTATTCTGTCCTGATGATATCCTCTTATTCAGAGTACAGGTTTCACACGACACATTAAGATAATCAAATGTGGTGGCACACCCACTTCTTAAAGAGTGATCCATAGTTTTTTCATGACCTATACAATCAAAGGCTTTGCTAGATTCTATAAAGTAAAGTCTAATTTTGTTCTGAAATTCCTTGGTGCACTCCATTATCCAACATGTGTTTGCAATATGATCCCTCGTGCTTCTTCTTTTCCTGAACTCAGCTTGGACATCTGGCATTTCTTCCTCCATATATGGTGAAAGTCTTTTCTATAGAATGTTCAGCATCACTTTGCTTGCATGCAATAGCCCTGTGGTTGCTGTAATCCCTGGTGTCCCCTTTCTTGGGGATTGGAATGCATATTGAACATTTCCAATCTGTGGGCCATTCTTTTGTTTTCCATATTTGATTTTAGTTAGAACTAGAATAAACTATGTCTCTGTAGATTGAAGCAGCTCTATTGGTATGCCATCTGTTCCTGGTGATTTATTTCTCCCAAGTGCTTTGAGTTTAGCTTACACTTCACTTTCTAAAATTGTAGGTTCATCTTCAAATGGTTCTTTCTTGAATGAATCTGTCCTCTTTTTATCTCTTTTATATAGCTCTTTAGTATATTATTTTCATCATCTTTTTATTTGTACTTGATCACATTATGTGTTCCCCTGATAGTTGTATAGCACTGCCTTTCTTGGTTTAAATTTCCCTTTGATTTCTTGGATCTTGTGGAAGAGATCTCTTGTTCTTCATTTTTTGTTGTTGTCACCTTTCTGTTTCTCTGCATTGATTATTATAGTTGTTCTCTTTGTCCCTGAACACTTGTCATTGAACAGTTGCATTCAGGGTTCTGGCTATTTCTGTCACCTTTTACTTTTGCTTCTCATCTGTCCTTAATTGCTTGAAGAATTTCATCTGTCATCCGTTGAGGCTTCTCTTTCTTTTGGCTGTAGTTAATATCATTTTGCATTTCTCCCTGACAATGTCCTTGGCTTCAGTCCAGAATTCTTCTAGCACCTAGTTAGTTTGGATTAATAGTGTAAATCTATTTTTTGTGTTGTCTTTAAATTCTGCCGAGATGTTCTTCAGGTTGTATTGTGTATTTCACTTGGTTTAGTGTTCTCCTTCAGCTTTGCTCCTATTTCTGATAATAGGAATTCATGGTTTGTGCCACAATCTCCTCCTGGTCTTGTTTTTGCATAAATAACAGAGCATCTTTGTCTCCTCTTTCCAATTAAGTAGTCTATTTGATTTCTGTATTGGCCATCAGGTGACATCCATGTATACAGTGACCTCTTGGTTGCTTAAAGAATGTGTTTGCGATTAACAAACTGTTGGCCTTGTAAAATTCAGTCAGTCAATTTTCTGTTTCATTTCTTGATCCTAGGCCAAATTTTCCAACAGTCTTTGGTTCTGCTACGTTTCCTATATTTGCATTCCAATCACCTATGATTAACAACAAGTTCTGTTTGGGCATGGGATAAATTTCCTCCTGGATACCAACATAGAATATTTCAATTTCTTCTTTTTCTGCTACCTCTGTAGCAGGAGCATAAACTTGCATTATGGCTATATTGATGGGTTGTCCCTGAAATCTTAATTAAATGGTTGGGTCAGACTTTGCATTTTGTCCTTTGACTATTTTTGCTATATTTCTCCATATATTAATGTCACCCTAGTTCTTCTGAGATTTTCATTTGATAAGTAAAATGCTGTGTAATTATCAAAATGTTCAATCCTTTGTTAACATACCCTACACCTCTCCTACGAGATATATGATTTTTCATAAATTGAACTTATTAATGACCAGAGAACATGACTGGGGTCATGATGGCTGGAGAATGTGTCCAGGGTCATGCTGTCCAGAGACATATTTGGGGTCATGCTAGTTCACATAGGATTATGCCTGAAACCCAACACTGATGGGTTTGTGCTAATCCCTTCACTGTTTTAGGTTTTTGGCATTTTTGAATACAATGAAGGATAAATTGCTCAGATTGCTGAGCAGAGACAATATCTTGATCTTACCCTATGGAGAACTTTCCTATACATCCTGCCTGATTGAATATTAAGAGATTGTCATGAATTCAATCAATATTTTGTTACTCTGGAGTTAACCAATTAGCCGTTCCAGACCCCTTTGTCAGTTCCATGGGAAAGCCATGATGGCTTTGTCAGTATGCCCCTTCAGGGTGTGAAACAGGATATAAAAGTTCTAGCTTTGGCACCAGCCAGTTGCAGTATGTTGTACTTGGTATCCCAGACTGCCGCTCCTCTGTGCTACTCTCAGAGACTGTCTGAGCCACTCTACTGTGACCCCTTCTTCAGGACTTGCAATCATCACCCTTTCCCATCCAATCTCTCTCTATCCAGCCTTTCTTGCCTCATTTTCTAATAGCCTTGTATGGTTCTTAAGAGTATCTGACTTGTATGTTTGTCAATTCAAATAAAATACTTTGTTTAATTTTAACTGGAGTCTTCTCTACAGTTAGTATTGGTATACACAAACGAAAAGATCCTATCTTTACCCTCATCTTCTAGGTCTCCTTTGAACTAAAATTTCTCCAAATTCTAAGGAGATGCTGGCATTGCAGGTGGATCCCAACATCCCTCACCTCTAAGGATAGAAAATGTAACCAAGTGATAGGCTCAGAAAAGCTATGCTTTGACTGTTGGCCTAATAACATAAGGGGGAAATATCTTTCAACTGTAGATTTTGTTTGAGCGATGTATATACCCTTTGTTCTATTTATCTACATGATATATCTAGATCTTGTGAAATGAGTTGGTGTTTATCAGAATGCATTAGAACATTAGAACAGAATGAAGGTCTAAATGGAGATCACACATGGCAGGGTAAAGGGGAGATTATATTAAAGTCATGTAGTTTGCATGTTGCATAAAGATGTAAATGGAAAGGAAGAGGCTGCAGAATGCCAAATGGAGCTCATTGGGCATTAGGTTTCTTTTAGAATGCCTCCTAAGCTTATTATGTTGAAAACGCAAATACTGCCTCCTGAACATGCAAAACTGGCTCTAGGTGGATCCAGATAGGCCATTTGTTGCTGAAGGTTTCAGTGTTTGTACCTGTAGTTTGTGACTTTGCTTTGAAGAATCAGATGCTATGCCTCTCATTCTGAAGAACTCCTGGGAAAAACCACACCTTTGTGTTTCCATCCCTTGTGAAGTCCCCCCCCCCCGAGTCCCCTGCATCCTGGAACAGGTTGGGGTAAACTCTTACCTAGCTCTGCTCCATCCACTCTTGAAAAGGGGCAGGAGATGACTGTCCTTGTCTGGATGTGGAGGTGGCATCATCAGTGACCATGAGATTTGTTTTACCTTGCTTGCCATCTTTTGCCAGTCTGGATCTGCTTTCTACCCAGTGTTTGCATTTTCAAAACACAGAATTTGTTTACTGCTTTTCCTGTTCTCAGTGAGTCTAGGGTCCATTCAAGTTTACTTAGCCCCCATGTGTGCAGGTTCACAGAAAGTGAGCCCAACCACACCCAGTTCCACCCAGCTGTGGCATACCGCCTAGCCAAACCTCCCTCAAGTTAAACACCAGGGGTTCTCTCTACAGCCATTTACCCACATGTTTAATCCTGGGATATAGATTAATAGTTCCATTCAGTCAGTTATTCCTTTTATTTGTTTAGTACTCATCCAGTAATGAGTTCCCATTTCTTACAGTGACCATTTCTGCACCTTACCTCATTCCAGCAACATTTCATCGCAATCCTGCCAGCCCCTTAGCTGACATGGGAGTGCGACAGGAATTCTCCCCTCAGCACCTGGCAGGCTCCCCATGGAAGGAAGAGCAAGCGATGCACACCTTCCTTCTGCAGCACAGCTGGCCTCTTTCTTGTGCTGCATTGGGGAAGGAAGTGCCTAGATCATGTCCCCCCTGTTCTGCAAGGCTGCTGCTGGTGGAAGCATCATGCAATCGCAGGTATTTAACAGATTTTTTCCCCATTAATGGAATATCCTGCCATCACGATGAATGGGGATACACTGGCAGTAGGACTGTGGCAATGTTGCGTGAAAGCATGACTCGCAGATCATTTCCAACATGTCCCCATCATGGGATAGTGACTCTGTGTGGAAATGGCCAGTGTTTCTTACAATGTTGAAATAGTAACTTGCTACATTATTTGTTGGACTGCTCCCTACTTTTCAATCATTTATTCCTGCTTTTTTGAGAGGGGAAAGAATCTTAGGATTGATTAACTAATGGCAAAAAACTCCGTTTGTTTTTTTTTAAGTTCAGTCATACTATCCCTAAGACCTGAATTCTTTTGCTAGTCTCAATTTGTGCAGTGATTAAATCAGTGGGATTTGGCTTTATGTTGACTCACCATTAAACAGTGGACTGAATGGATTAATTCTATTTGAGTCTAACTAATAAGATTCGTGCCTAAAATGCCCCTTACAAATAACAATTAAGAATAGGATAAAAATAATAGCTGGCAAACTGATTTACAATCATGTAAATATGAACTGTGATGTTGCACAGTGCTTCTCAGGCAGGGGGAGCAGAAACATAGCTACATCTCTGGGACCCCTGGGCATTATGGGTCCCATTGCACAATGGGCACCAAAATTCTGTGTGATTTGTTGTGAAACTGGAACTCCCACCGCACAACAGGAAACTGTGCAAGAAGCCCTGAAATGCTTCATCATAATTCAGTAGAAGGGTAGCCTGTCCTGATAGGAAGTAGCTATGATATCATAACTTACATATCATAACCTGTGATGCAGGATCTTGGCCAATGCTTTTCTCTCTCTCTCTCTGTATATATGTTTTTTTAGCTTTATAATCTTCTCTTATGTTCCAGCTCTGAGGAAAATGTAGGATATAAATAAATGTAATAGCATTGGTGTTGATGTTATTTGTTGCCCCAGTAAAATAACTTAACTCTTGTTGTGTGACTTTGTTACAGCCTCCATTACCTTCTCTTGTAACTGGTTACAGGTAATTATGTTACATGTTACTTCTAACACCTGTGTATGAGTTAGTTAAATTCACTATTAGAATGCATACAATTTGATAAAATCTCAAATAAAATGTTATTTGAGTGTGATAAAGTGTGATGAGTGTGTGTAGTTTTATGCTTGTAAGGAATTGAAAAAGCCACCTGAGAAACAGAATTGGTATGTGTAATGGTTACCAAAACAAAACTGCAAACACACATGGCTACCATGTGCACTGTGACAGGAGGTCCTTGCCGATAATGTCCTTGCAGCATGTTCACCTACAGAAAAATAGTTGGATGAGTTCCCACTGATCACCTTGAGATGGCCATGTTGGGAGACTGTGCTGCTTACAAGGTGGGAAGAAGTTTTTTTGGTCATGATGTGGTTTGGAACAGAATTCCTACCTCTGTGATAACCCTCTCTCCCCCAAAAAAGTTAGTAAGTAAGTTGCAATGGTTACACATCCATCTTACACCATCATAATTCACTGACACAGTGTCAGCATTATTTTGCACTTATGAGAGTGTGATTTTGCCTGAGGACACTGAGTGGGTTGCCATGCCCGAGTAGGTATTAGAACTGTGGTCTCATGAAGTTCCAGTCTAACACTCAGACAATTACACCACACTGACTCTATTTACATCAACTAGAATCCTCTATGGCAGGTACAAATGCATAACCTAGAACTATGCACTCATGACTCTTTTCACAATCCCTATGTATCCCACAGTTTAAAGGTCCATGAAAGTCCACCAATCTCTGCTTATTGGGCAGAGTCTCTTTCCCTGTTGATCAAGAAGTAGCTGGGTGATGGGCCACTCCTCTCATGTGAGCAATCTCCAGCACGAAAAAGAATTGTGACAGGGGTTCTGTTTCTGCCTGTTGCACCAGTGATCACTTACAAAAGGAGTGGAAGTTGCTTTCAACTGGAGTGACAAGGCCCAGATCCCCATTGATGATTGCACTGACTGCTTCCTGGTAAGTAGGGATTGGGGTGGGTCAGGCCAAGATTCACTATGTAGTCCTGTAATTGTGGCACTTACTCATTTGTAAGTCCCATGCAGGATTTCGCGATCTTCCTCTGCAGAGTGAACTTCCATAATTGTTGATTTGGTAATAATTGTAAGAGAGGTACTGACATAATTCTAGGTCGATTCAATCATGCACATATATTTTAATACTTGGTAGGTATCCCAGCTATTGGTGGTGAATGTGAGTTCTGTTGGTGGCTGAATGTGTAATATGAGTTCTGGGAGGAAGCATTCTCTCCCTCTTCCCTTTCTGTCAATGAGAAATAACACTTGGCATCTTATTCAGCAGTTACAAGATTGTAGATAGGACTTTTGACTTTGTAACTGATGAGGACCATTTATTAATGACCAAGCATGACACCCCCCCCCCAAAATACTTAGCTTTATAGCCTGGGCAGTGTCCCAAAGAAAGAGTTCCCAAGACATTGTAGATTGGGGCACTGGGAAATGACATCTGTAGCACTATCCCAGTTTTAGGACTCATTGAGTGAACCATTTGCTATAGGACCCTGAGAGATGTCTCCATCTGCCTGTTCTCAACGTGGCCTGTGACTGGAAGAGCACTGTAGATATCATTCCCCAGTGCCTCAATCTGCAGCATCTCAGAAACCCTTTGACTAGAGTGTTACCAGGTTCGTTTTTAGAGTGTAAGATGGTCAGACATCACTACAATGACTAAACTCCATCATCACAGTTATGCCTGAGGTGTAGAATCTCAGCCACTATTCCCTGATAGAATAGTGGAGAAGATGGGGAACACTACTCTTTCCCCCCAAACATACACATAGCAGTTCAAATACATACAGCAATCCCGTACGTAGTTGCTGAGCCTAGTTTTGCATAATAACATAAATTCTGTGTGACAACAATTGTCTTTTGAAGTCCTGAATAGAAATTCTGCAAAACCATATCACACACACTGCTATTGCAGATGTAGGCACAGGATTTTATCATGAATGTCATTCAGTATGGCTAAACAATTTAAACCATTTTTTAAAAAGCTGAGACATGCAAGAAACAGAAAGCCACTCTTTCAACTTGATGGCTTAGATCAAATTTTCAGAAAAAGAAATAATGGATTTTTATCACTATTGTATTGTCAGAGATGTGAAGCCTTTATACGTACTCCACATGCTTGATTTATATCTCATTTGTGTCTGCGTTAGAAATATGTTGATACTTGCAAAACTATATTGTATACATACTGATCATATTTATTAAACAGAAGTTACAAGTTGTTTTGAATTCCTCTACAACATCAAGTACTTTTGCCATGGAAACAGATGAAAGACCTGTAACCATCTAATATGATTCCTGAGAAATGTATAAAAATAGCAAAGCAATGTAATTCAGCATTGCCTATTCAATGCAATTATTATCGAACACACATTAATAATCTCATATATTTTTAAAGAGATATATAAAATATAGTAATTTCAAGTCTGAATGCTTTATGGTTTCCTGTTTCAAAATACATCATTATAGTATGATTTTGGCTGGAATCACGCTCTACACTGCATAACTTTATGAATACTTAGCTATGTAGAAGAGAAAGCCTGTTAGGGAATTGTGAAGATGCGTAACAGGACACTGCTGTCCTATTGTTCACGAGTCCTGTTGTGCACTAGTCCCAATGTGCTTTGGTCATTTGGCTGGTTGCCTTACATAGTAACATAACACCAGCTTCTTATTGGATACAGAAGTTATGGAACAGCTCAATTCTAATTCCCACTCACACAAGTTCACTTACGAAAATGCAAGCTCCCAGCAGAACTCCAACTTATGTCTCTTTTAAAGTTTTCATTGTAGGACATGAGGCCACAATTATAGCTGGATTACAGATATAGCCAAGTAAAACGTCATTCCGAATGGACCTGACATTGCTTAGGGAGGTGATTAAATTCAAACACCTAGGGAACTGCTTAAACTTAGTCTGGGATCCCAGGCCACCAAGAATACTTCCAAAAGAATAGCTCCTGGAACTTCTAGCCAAATATAAGAAAAAGTAAGGAAGTAGTCATGGGAAGGATATAAGTGGAAGGCAACATCATCTGGACCCCACATAAAATTCCATGGGTGAGCCTGGACAATTGCACAGAGGAAGTTTCATGTGAAATTACACTAAATCCAAGTGCTTTTAAAGAGCATTAATATAAGGAATGGAAATTTAGAACTGCTTGTTCTGCTAACCAACCTGCATTGATAAAATATCCAGTTCTGAAAAATTCACTCCATAAAGACCTATTTAAATAATATGGGGACCACCAAAAAGCACTTTTGCATAGTTGCTGAAAGCTTTTACTATATTCATCAGCTCAGTTACATCCAGCCTCTTCGTGCCACAGTTGACCATGCCCTAGGATGTGCAATGGTTGCCTTGAGATGTGTTTGATTGGATGACTTTGCACAAAAAGAAGCTTTTGAAATGTTATGGCCATTATTCAGCTTAATATTATAGCAGCCTTCAAATCGGGACTGTGATATCTAAAATTCCTGGAAAATAGATTTCAGAGTCTGCCACTGGATTTGGTTCCATTAAGCTTAAGTGCTAATGTGAATTCATCTATTTGCCTCTCACTGTGAAAGTGATTTACAGTGCAGTCTTAAATACAGATAGTAAGCAGTCAGTACATTGAAGTTATTTACTAGTAAATATCTTAGGACTGTATGCTTAGCTAACACCAAAGTAGAATGTTTGCTGCCATCGTGGGATTCCAGAATAATTTCATTTCATTATATATTTCTGTAAAATAGAACTAAGTAAGAGTGGCAAAAATAGAGGCATAGTAATTTGCATAGTCACACCACAAATGAATTTAAGGCTGAGTCCTGCTATTTAGAACAATCTAAAGGTGCCATTCTAGCTCAAAATCAATCCCTGGTCAGTGAGCAACTTGGAAGAGCTATGATAATGGCATTATTAATGTCTCTTAATAGCAACAAGTAAAACACTGAAGATATCGTGACTCCATTAGTATCATACAGGCAAAGAGGAAACTGAAAGGATGAAGGTTCAGGTCCCTAGCAAAATCCATAATGATATGGAACCAAAATAATTGGTTTAATCAATAGATTAAAACATAATAAAAGTTCAAAGATCTCTAGAACCCCACTTTACTAAAGTTATTTAAAATGTGGAAATATTCTGAAAAATAGCAAGGCACAGTTCTTTTCACAGTGGTTCTTCTGGAGAGCACATTGGTACTCTTGCAGGTTTCTTGGGTCTGCTTCCCATCGTGTCTTCCTTCACAAAAGTTATACCAGACTGCAATATGGTTACTGTGCAATGTCATAGTAATGGTTGCGCAGCCTTAATTCCACTGTAGAAAATGGTGGCCGATCATCAACACTGCAAAAAGAAAGACAAATGTTTTTGTATACAACACACATTTTGCCCCCTTGCTTTTTATGGCTTCTTAGGCAATGCCTAATCTATCTAATTATGCCCTTAATACCAGCATTATTGAGCAGTGTTTTGAAGATACTGCTGTGACATAACAATTTTACTTAGCTGTGCACCAACCAATTCCTTATCAGATAATTTTTTTAAATTAATTTTATTAAAATTTTCAATGAAAAAACAATACCCCCCCCGCTTCCAGACATTGATTTTCCCAGTTGAATCTGAGTTTAACATTCCATTCCGTATAAACATTCAGTTCCATACATTATCTCTATTTCACAACAATCATAAACTATTATTTTTAGCTTATATTTAACTATTTACATTTTTTCTTTTATCACCTCATTTTGTCTTCCTCCTTTCTCAAAGCCTTTTTTCTTTTCCCCTATATCATTCTTTTATCCAATTCAATATCTCTCGCCATTCTCTTTCAAAGCCCTGGACTGGCTTATTTTTAAGTGAAAAAGTTAGCTTTTCTGTCGCTACCATATCCAGGACTTTGAATTTCCATTCTCTTATATCAATATATTTTCTTTCTTTCCTTCCAATGTTGAGCATAAGTCAATCTTGCTGCAGTTATTATATATAACAATGTCTTTTGATGAGATCTTGTTTCTCTTTGTTGCCCTAACATATTCAACAAATAAAGTTTTGGCTTCATTTCAAAGTTCCTTATCAGATAATTTAATAGCAGCAGCAATGATGGCTAAATAGAAGGCTGATTTTTTTAAAAAAAAGTTTAGAAACACTGAGGGTGGTTTTGAACACATGTTGGCTTCTGTTTAATCTAAAACTGGTGTCAGGTAAACCTTGAAAGAACTACCTGAGGTAGAAAGGAGGAAATGCATAAACTCAGTTACTAGTTCAAGGCAACAAAATGCAAGTTGCCATCATTGCTTTCTCTCCATTACATGAAGCAAGGAGATAAAACATATGATTAGAAGTGAAGTGAAGCTTCATATAAGTGAAGCAACACTGCAATGCCTGCTTGTAACAGGAGAACTTGTGGAAGCTGAGAATCATGAGACAATTCTTAACAATCTCTCTGGTGATCTGTCTTCTGGCAGACAGCCAAAACAGTGCTGTTCTGTATGGCATTGTGTTTGAAACTGCTGTTTCAAAACTGACTTCTAGAACTGGTTTTAGACTGCTTTTAGCAGCTTTAAAATAATATTTTAATGTGTTTTTTAAAAGTTTTTATCTTTGTATTGTTTTAATTGTTTTTTATTTGCTCATCACTTTGGGAGCCCTGGGAGATGATACATACATACATACAGTAAAACACAAAAGGCAGCAGCAACAGAAAGACAACACACAATAACAACAACTCCAAAAATATTAAAAAGAAAATACTATACAAAACAGAAAGTAAAATCATCCATCGAAGCCCTTCCTAAGATTAAGCACACCTTTCTGTTTTGTCCAAACCCAGACGATCTGCAGTTAGGCCATTTCTGCACTACACTGTTACAGTGCTATTATTCCACTTTCAACATCCTATGGAATCCTGGGGTTTGCAGTTTTGGGGGGGGGCATTTAGAATTCTCAGCCAGAGAGCTCTTTGGCCTCTGTAAACCACAAACTCCAGAATTCCACAGGATGTTGAAAGTGGAATAATAGCACTATAACAGTGTGTAGTGCAGAAATGGCCTTAATCATAATTTTGTAAATGGGAAAAGAATTGAAAAAAAGCCAACTTCATAGCCCATGATTATTCCACATCACTTCATCCTAATTTAAAACAAACAAAACAAAGGGTAGAAAGACAAAACCTCAAAGAATTCAATGTATGTTCAGAAGAAACATTACTATGATTATACTCACTTGTATGTCCAACATAGTTTCATTAATTCATAGATATCAGGGGGACAAGCTGGGGGACATTCCATTCTTTCTCCTCTTTCAATCATCTGAGCAACTTCTCCTCCTTTCATACCCTGCAACACAGTGACTGATCTGTTATAGGTACAGAAGACTATCAGGATGAGAGTTTGGGCCTTAACTGATAGGAACACCTTGACTTATTCTTTTTCCCCAAGAGAGTTGCTGTAACAGACAAAATATCTTTATGCAGGATTCGTCTTCCCCCACCCACTAGGGAAGTTTAATTAAAAAAACAAAATGTATTTACCTTGTATGGCTTTTGCCCATAGGAAAAAGCCTCCCACATTAGCACACCAAAACTCCAGACATCACTCTTGCTTGAGAATTTGAAGAAGTTCATGCATTCTGGAGCATACCATTTGACTGGCCATTTCCCACAATGTTCTGCCTAGGAGGAGGAGGAATTAGCATGATCTTTGCCACGCAATATCTAACAATATATGTTAAGGCTTTAAAGGTCATTTTCTCCTGACTGTTTAGGGGTATACTCCCTGCCTGTACGGTAAGGACAAAAGAGGAGATAGAGGGTCAGCCACCACTGGGTACACTTTTCATGGTGCAAGACCATGTTGGGAGCCAGTGATGTCATAAATGGTGGGCAAGCTGCTATAGCGGGGAAGGACAAAACATGACCTATGGGTCACATGGAGCTTTATGTCTACCTTTTCAGCCCTGCCATCCTCCTCCCACCATACTTCTGAACATGCTACTTCAATGTAGTGGTGGAGCAGCAGGACAACCCTTGGCCTTTTAAAGGCCTTCACTACTAAATTTGCTTTACAGTTGCAAATGAGCTAGTTGATAATATTTTATACTGAAGGATGACATTTTCATTTACTAAATCGACAAAATATTATCATGTTACAATAGGCCTAATTATAGATATTTCCAATAGAAGATTTTCTTAACGAGTCTTGCTTTCTCCCAAGGCATTTTTAGGTGCTCTCATGTTCAGGCAAAAATTAATTACAGTGACATTACACTACAAGTGACAAATGTCAGGCAAGATGAATCACAGCATGAAATGTTACCTTATAATAATCATTAGAACCAAGAGCTTTGGAAAGTCCAAAATCACTGATTTTGGCATAATGTTGTGTAACCAGCAGCACATTTCTTGCAGCTAGATCTCTATGCACAAAGTTGTTTTCTTCCAGATATTTCATTCCCATAGAAACTTGATGAACCAGCTCTATGATATTCTTGTCTGTGACATCTCTGAAAAGTCAGAAGTAGGCTGTTAGTAATATGAATGACATTTGCATTCCTCATTATTTCATTCCCTAATATGATAGTATTTTAACTGGATTTCTATTTGTGTTTTTATGTGGGCTGCTTCAGGGGACACTTTTCAGGGGTGCAAAACAGCACATAAATAATTTTCCAGATGAATAAATGTGTGCCTACTAGAAATGAAAATAATATTCAGTTTTATTAATCTTCTGGCCAAAAAATGAGTTTCTTGACACTTGGGAAACCTAGCTGGGAAGGATAACAAAGTGGCAATAATGTTCACTTTTTACTTGATATTTGTGCATCTCAAAGCACTTCAAGATTTTTTTCTGCATGGAAATACATATGGGAGTTTTGTGTGGAAACCTTGGGTGTTTTGCACAACCCACTCACAAAAATCATGATTTTCTTTTAAATGCAACATTGTTGGGTTTGGCACAAGCCTCAGAAATTTTGCACCAAAAACACATGGTTACCTGGAAACAATGGCTTTGTTTTACTGGAAAACAAAAACAAAAAACAGATGCCACAAACCAACAATTTTGCATTAAAAGTTGAAAAATAAGATTATAGAAACCAGTAATTTTGCACGAAAACCCATGTGGGTTTCTGAAAACAGTGTTTTTTGTGGGAATGGATGATGCTTGGAGATATGGCAGAAAACTTCTTATTATGCCTTTTAACTAAATTTGTATACATGACCAATAAATATGTGTTGTCTAATCATATATGAATTGTCCACCTGGAAACATCTATGCAGGATGGGAGCAAAGTCCTACAGACTCTAACCAGGTACATACAAGTCTAGGATGGCTAGCTGGATGGCAGATGAAACACCAGCCCAGGCTGGCTTTAAGAATATCAAGTCTTCCACAGAATGACCCATTTCATTATCATCACCTTGTCCCATGCATTTCCTTGAGGCATCTTAACATAAGGGTGCATAGTTTCATTTACAAGAACAGTTTAACTTTTGTTGAAAATTGTAAAATGGCATGAGAATAAAACACAAGACAGTAGGAGTTTTAGGAATGCCCACCAAACAAATTTATAAAATCTCCATTTATTAACAATATCACTGTTTCAGTAAATGTTGCAGCTTCTGATATTTTCATAGATCATCTATGTTACAAAGTCGTGTAATTTAGATTAAATCAGTTTTGCTTATTCATGTTCAAAGTTCATCAAATTAAGTTTAATTGAAGGACAAAAATGAAGGTCAACTTACTTGTGTTTCATCAAATACTTATTCAGGGGTCCAAGTTCAGCCATCTCCATTACCAGCATCCAGGATTCAGCTTCACAAATACCAATCATTCGGACAATATATGGGTTATCCAGTTGTTGCATTACATTGGCTTCTCTCAGCAGTTCATCTTTGACAGCAGGATCACTACTTTCATTCTTGAGAATTTTAACAGCCACTACCTTCTTTCCTCTGCAAAGGAATTTTGAAAAAGCTTAATTATTTGTGGAGCTTTAAGAGTTTTTAGTTCTTTAGCATGTGCATAGCCCATCTGATATTCTTTTTCTAATCATGCTTATATGCAACACTAATTATGTTTATATACAATCGTATAGGTTACATTGCCTAATTTACAAGGTGGCTCCAACCTGCTCAGGCTCCCTACATCAAGCCATTTGCAAGCCACAAGGAAATCCATAGCCTACCTCTTTTCTAGAAGAATGTAAGAAAAAACACTGGTGAATGTCTCTCATCAATTAAAAAAAGTAGGACCAAGGCACCAAATTAAAATCAAGAGAAGAAACAATACTTTTTCTTCCTTTTTTTCTGACCTTTTTTCTCATAGATACATTCCTTGTTCTTTGCAAAAGAGATATTTGTCCAAAATGTTCATGAAAAAAAAAAAGATATGACTGAGTTAAAAGGGAGAAAAAAATCAAATAGAAAAATTCTGAATCCAAAGGAAGAGACTATGATAATTTTATGGAACCCACTCCTTTTTAGAAGTATATCAGATAAAGGATATCATATCAGAGTGTAAAATGTTACATAGTGGTATAAAAAACATATTACAGAGAAACATAATAAAAGTCAAAATAGAGGAATGTTAAGATAATACATTTTACAACTTACTTTTTCATTTCATAGGTGCCTTTTTTTACAGTGCCAAAATTACCAGAACCGAGTTCCTGATCCTCCAGAGTCAGCAGACTTCTGTCGAGAGTGACATTTTTAGCTTTCACCTCTTCTGGATCTGCATACGGACTCTCATAGACCTCTGTGTCCATAGGTAAAGCTGCTCTTTGAT
The DNA here is from genome assembly GCA_948474755.1 of Ctenosaura bakeri. Classification (NCBI taxonomy): domain Eukaryota; kingdom Metazoa; phylum Chordata; class Lepidosauria; order Squamata; family Iguanidae; genus Ctenosaura; species Ctenosaura bakeri. Next base: position 122,091 of record CAOLHI010003555.1, on the reverse strand, counting down.
CATCTGTATCTTGAACAGCAAAAACATATTCTATGGTCAAATCCTTCTGTAACCTGTGTATTGCTATTCAAACTGCTTTATAATATAAATCACTAAACATTAATGCTCTCTGGCCTGAATTCTGTTGGTAGTTTCAGCTAGAGTAGACCCAATGAATAGCCAGTCAACCCTAACATAGAGCTGATTAATTCCATGGTCAGAAGTTAGGATGAAGACTAGAATTCTGTGTCTCCTTTCTTATTTCTACCTTCATGCCTTCAGTACTATACTGCCACATAGAAACATACCTGTTTCTGCTATTTAGCAAATCTCTTCCTCCTTCTTTCTCTCCTTGGCACCCACTTCTTCCTCAGAGATTTCTAGCATCTTCCCTGCTTCATTTTTTTTTTTTTTGCATTTTGATTATTTAAGTCCCACCCTATTTCAATTTCATTACCAACCTGTCATCCCACCAGGTTTCCTCCATTTCATTGGATATGTAAAATAGATTGGATATATCAAGCCATCTCTGTTTCATACAGTATGAAGCTTATTATTGTTAAAATGCTAAAAAATGATGCAAACAGTAGCAATAGCAAAAGGTTAATAGGTATTTTACAATGATAATATGAAACCATTTAATGCATGTGAGACATTATCTACTGTATAGCTGAATAATATTGTAAAGTCTGAAAGGATAGGCCTTGTAATAGCATAATCAAAGATCCAGAACAAATTATTTTCCTTTTTTAACATCTTGAGCAATTATCCATATTTGACAAACATTTTGCTCTACTTTTGAGGACCACTTTTGCTAACTTTCTATACCTTAAATTTAGAAAGAATACATAAAAGGCTAAATCAGTCTTATCAAGTGCTACCCAAAACACATCCATCACAACTGGGAGAAGGTAATACCACAGCTGTGCCTACTTAGTGTCTGCCATATTTTCAACTGGTTTTCCAGAAGGTACAAAGACAGATGGGAAATTTTAGTTCCTCAGAGTCAACATGTTGAAGAATTCATACAGATCTAGACTTACAAGGCAGGCATTTTGTAAGATTGTTTATTTTATTTATTTATTTTATTTATTTGTATCCCACCTCTCCACATAGATTGAGGCGGCAAACAACATGAAATACATTATACATTACAAATAGCTGCTCTCTTAAGCGGTTTACAATGTGTTTTTAGCTAGTGTGTGTGTCACCTCAAGTGTCAGCCACCATTTTTTTTAGCAGACAGAAACAGATGTAATTTTTAAAGCAAGGGATTGGTCAAAACAGCAAACTCAAGATGGAAGAAAGGCAGTGATAGTAACTAGAAGGCAATAGATGCCTACTGGTACAGTTTAGACAAAATAGGTTTTAAAGTCTACTGCACAGAAGGGATCATAGATACGTCACACATGATTTAATTCTACTTTCTGAATCTTGGGCCTTCACAATGGGAGAGATGGATGAAGTCTGCCTTAACTACTGTTGCTCCCATAGTATGCTAAATAGCAACATATAGCTTTTTTATTGTCAAATTAGATAGCAATCAGTACTAGAAGTGAAATGATATAATTGCTTACCTCGCTTTGTCCGTGACACATAATTGTTAAATGGTGCAGGTGGTGTAGAATCATCACTTCCGCGAGGAATGGGGAAATGTGACTATGACACACAAAATAGATTTTTCTCTTAGTGCTTTTTGTGACATGGACAGGTTAAGAAGAAGATTATTTAACAAAAAATGAAGCAGTGAAAGCTGTAGGGAAGGGTTAATGCATAAGAAAGGGAGCAAAGCTTACCGAAACATTCAGGTTATATCTTGCATATATATGTCAGCAAAATAAGACACACGCTGCTAAAGCATAAACTTTCAGCATATGTCATAATGGTTCTGCAAATACTTTAGAGCACTTCAAGATGAAAGAATTATTGAATGACTCTGTGTTTGAATTATATGTTGGTCATAATTTCCATCTTACTTCAGAATTCTTTCTGTTTAAACTAGAACTGTTCAGTGTTTGTCCTCCATAGAATTTGTAAAAGTTACTTTTTAATGGCTGTAGTCCAAACAATGACCTTTACAAACACTAATCTTTCAACCTGCTGTATGTTTTCACTGTTTCTTTTTAGGGTCTCTGCATCATATAAACCAGTCCACCAGCATACATGGACTCTGAAACAGTAATTTGGAGAATGAGTTCAAGTTTACACATCTACCAGTATTTAGAACTGCAGTAGATAACATAAGTACATTCCTTCAGTTTTTCCTATTTCTTGTTGATTCCTATTGCATTTAACAACCTCTCTTCCAAGCCTTTAATTTTATCTTCAGAATAAAAGGTGCAGTTCAAAAGGCTCCTCAGTGCAAACTGTCTTCTTCTCTGTATAGACAGTTCTAATTCTTGATGGGTTAACTTCACCAGGATAACACAACCAGTGAAAAAGAACATCAGTCTCTGTGTTCCTCTGATTCACTTACATTAGAAAACAAATGTAAGTCGGGCCTGGACTGCCTGCATGTAGATTGTGTATAGTAGAAAATATCTTGTGGTAACCAACTGTAATCCTGTGCTAAAGTGAGAAAAAGGGCAAAAAAACCCTCACACCATGTTAATAAATTACATATTAATAAGGTTACAGGAGCAGTTAATGTGTTTGTGCTCTCCTATGTCTGCAAATTCTCTGTTAAGATGTTCACAGCTGAATTTATGCACTACCTAGTTTAATTTACCTTGAGAGAAACTAAATCTTGGGGGGGAAAAGTCATTTCATTATTCAACTTTGCTGTAGTTGAGTTTCCTGAAGTAACACAGTTTGGAAACCCTTGATTGACAGGTTTTTTGGGGGAGTGGGAGCAATGTTTCACGTAAAACAAATTCAAATAAAATCAATACGTAGTAGATGATAAATGGGAGATTATTAGGGACTTAGACCATTCAACTCTGTCTCCTCTTTTCCATGAGGCTTGTGGCAATTTGTACACATTTAGAAAAAATAAAATTAAAACATAAAGTTTATAAGTTGCTGTATTTTTAGTTAAGCCTTCCTACACCTACTTGGAGTGAAGGAAAGAGCATGAACATGGCTATATATAATACAGTATAAAATGCACAGATATGCTATTAGCCATAAAGAATGAATGCCTCTTTTACTTGCTGAGTATTCCATTAAACACACAGGCAAATAAATGTTCTGATTAGTAGTCAGTGGTGCAGTATCTTTTAAAGGAAACTGGGTGGTAAATAATGCAAACCTTGTGCTTCATCTCTGACATATATATTTTGTGCTCTGGTATTTGCACCTGCTAGAGAAGATTCAAAAGCTCTATTTCGAATAAAGCAGAGAAGCATGAAAACAGGCACCATGGTGTAAAGCCCCTGATTTTCTCTTCCCCTAGGAGGAAGTGCAGCTCCATTCAAGTAAGCAGAACTAAGTCTACTAAACCATATTTAAGTAGCTGGGAATTACTTTTAAATGTAAATGTTGTTTATATTAGAATTCCTGAGGCCTAGCATGAAAAAAAGAGATGTAAAAATTTACATTATTCTCCCCAGTCAATACAGAAAAGGAGAAACATAACTAATTTGGTTTATGACTGGAAAGAAAGCAGATATATGTTAATCTCCTAAAATTAGGTTTAGTACTTTTTCATGTGAAACATCAAGGGTGGCAACCTCATTTCCATTCATTTCTCCCCAAAATAGCCTGCATTAATATGCACAGTCAACTGAATATTAACTATATTTTGTTTCATATTTAACTGTCATCTTAGTTACATTTCTTAGTTACATTTCTTGTCGTGCTACTCTGTATAAATCTACTTACAAGTAAGACCCACTTCCACAAACAACTAAGTTTTTTCATTAAAAATAGGTGAAAAACAAGATTCCAGAAACCAGAAATTGTTAATGGAAACCTCTGGGTATTTGTGGGGATGGGTAATATCTGGAGGTACAACAGAAACCTGCTCATAATGGCTTATAGCTATATGTACAAGCTTGACCAATAAGTATGTGTTGTCTAATCAGATATGAGTTTTCCACACAGAAACAGGCTGTGATCCAACTCCCACAGACTCTAACTAGGCATCTACAAACTTAGGATGGGCAAGTAGAGTGTCAGAAGAAACACTATTACAGAATCGATTTAACAGAGTCAAGGTTTCCCCTGCATCATCATTTCATTATCAGCATCTTTTCCCTGGAGGCAACCTAAGAGAAGTGTGTATAGTTTCATTTATGAGAACAACTTCAGTTTTCACTGTAATTGTAAAATGGCATGAGAACAGAATCTATAAAATAGAACCTATACAAGTCATATGTCCTCCAAATTTAGAAAATGTCCATGGCTGAGACCCTACATCACAGACATAGTTATGAATACCTAATTTGTAACTCCTGACCTGACTCCCCAAGCCAGCCTTAACAGCCAGAAGCTGCACTGAGCAATCAATATCTGTTACACTGTTGATCAGGGTGCAGATAATGTTTTCAGCCCCCTCCCATCAGTGATCTGCAGTGCAACAAGGAGATGTGACAGGGGTTCTGCTTCTGATTGTTGCATCATAGATCACTAGTTGGAAGAGGTTGGAAAAATCATCCTGCTCTCCTTAATTGCCAATGGAACAGACCTCCATCAGTTACTGGCTCTTAAGCTAGATTTGGGAGGAATTGGTGACAGTGACAATAGTGCCACAATCATAAACAAATCACCCATACTACTGGCTTCTAGTTAAGTATGTATAGCACTACAGCATGGTGCAGCATTTTAAGAACACGTAGTAATACTTCATGGAAAGAAATTTAGTTTTTATAATGCACACACACGCACAGCCATTAAACAATTTTCTTTTTATTGCACTAAAATTTGCATGGGGATAATTTTGAACAGCTTCCAGTCCATGAGCTGCTTGAAGCCAATCAAAGTTGACCAGTATCACCAGTGTAGTTATGACAGGCTAAGAGGTAAACAATATAACCAAACCTTGTGCTCTAAATTATTCCAATTCATACCACCTCACTTTTCAATGACAACATTCAGAATAGAGGACTGTATTGATGCTTAATATTCCTGACTCCATTCTATGCCTGGTCTCATTCCAGGATGTGTGATGATGTTTAAGAGCTCTCTCTGATCGGCAGATAAAGGAGTCTTTGATGTGTGTGATATGATTCCTTATGGCATTAGAAAATCATGGCTGAAATCCTTTATGACCTTTCACTTAATGTAAATTTCTGTGCCCTTAATGAAGTATTAAAGACTCTAAGAAACCCAGTTACTGAATTGTGAAGATGCACAATGGTACACTGGCAATTGTACCTCCTGTGCATTGAGGTGCTTGCTATACATTGGGGACCATAGCACATCAGTCCTGATTCACTTCAGTCCTGTTCCACATTAGTCCATTTGCTGGCTCTGCTATGTAGTTATGGCACTTAACAGCTGCCTTCTACTGGATATGGATGTTGTGCACCTTCAGAGGTTTTTTTTTTTTTTTGTAGAGAGAAATGTGAGCATGCAACATCCCATTTTTCTTTTATTTACTACCAAAAACAAAACAACAAAACAAAACACCCTCCTGAGGCTTAATTTCTAATAGGTTAAAAGCTTATAGCAGCATCCATGATAACAATCTACACAGAAGCATGATCTGAGCCTCTCCTATATCTGCTTCAGATTATGTTAAATCGAGGTTAGCCTATAACATGCCACACTAGTGTTTTCAGTCTGACTCTGAACTGGTTTTGAGAGCTGCACACAAATGTAAAATTGGAGTAAGAGAGTAGGCTAGCAGTGTGCACATGGTCTTCTCATTAGCATGAATCCAGTATTGGCTTGGCCACATGGATTGGGATGAGCTGCAATTCCTGAGATTTTTTTTAAAAAAAACTGGTACATACGTATGTGGACCTTTCCAGGAAATATCTTTATTATGTGTGTGGGTGTGCATATGTGAATTTGTTGTCACAATGTTCATTTGTAATGTGTTTATTTGTATTTTAAACACTGCTTTGTCTCTGCCTTATTTGCACATACACCCTTGCATGATCTCTGCTATAGATGGTATAAACCTATATGTGTCTGTTCAGAAGCCCCACTGATCTCCATGGGATTTACTGCCAGATAAATGCCCTCTCTGCAGCCCTCCTTTCACTTTGTTACAAAAAGTCAGGAAAGTGAGGATTTTCTTCTAACAGCTGAAGGACATGAGGGAGTCTGCTGAGATTCCCTAGACTTTACTCAACCCTCGAAGACTTGATGTGGGAAGCAGTTGCAGTGAAGACTCCTGGATCCTTACAAAATGTTGCAATGGAAGGCTTGAGGTCTAACTCATTGGAAGCAGCTACAAAAGCAAAAATCTACCCCAAGTCTGACAGACTCTGATCCCCATAAAGGATCCGAAATCAGCAGCACATTTGTACCTGCTGTCCTCTGTCACCATTTGTCCTTACTGTGGAACATACATCTCTCCCTCCCTGCACTAGTCTGAAGCAAATAGCATGAACACATACAAATAGTATGTGCTCATGCTCCAGGCTGGAAAGGAAAAAAGATGTTGATTCCCATGAAAAGATAATAAAAACATCAACACCTCTCCTGCCTGCCCCATGCTGCAAGAGCAAACTTGAAAGTAAAGTGGGCTGCAGATTACATATAAAAAGTACCAAACCCATCTCATCCCACGTTATAGGGAAAATGTTAGGGTAAAAGGCAATCCTTCTTATCCCAGATTTAACTTATGAGAATAGCAAGAGATGAGGGTTGGATTCAGAAGTTAGTGAACATCATGTGTCAGCCCTGGTCTAGAAACTGGGCTCAGATGCATTTTCACTTTCATCCTCCTGCAGAATGGACCCATGGGGCAATCCCTGACCCCATCTTTTGTCCTATATAATATAAATTGCCATGTGATCGAGCTCTCTGATTCTACCTTCCATACATTGTCTTCACCTCCAGGCCCATATATTGATATTCAGCTGTTCACACTATGTTGTGGTTCCCAGCAAAGAACAAGCATGTGCAGTATTCATTGGGCCACCTTCTTTCCACATTCTTTGAATTTACAAATGTATTATTTTATAGTCCTAGGAGCCCATCAAGGACATGTAGCATAATTTTAAACTTATAGTTACAGTTTAGTTGTGCTATGCCATCTTGTCACAGAATTGCAATGATGCAGAACCAATGCACATTATTCACTGATGTGCAATGTACAGTGCTCAGTCATGTGCAGCTATGCAATCAATACACAACAACATGCAATGGATAACATGCATAGCTCCACTTCCATAACTTCTAATTGAATGTGATTGCTATGCATTGGCCAAAAATGACCGCTTGCTTGTATAAGGAAACCTATGCATGTGTAAGACACCAACAGGAAACTATACCAAGATACAGAAAGCTCTGCTTTATCTGTGAGTATTCCAACTTTTCTGTCTTGATAGGCAAATAACATTGTAGTGGTTATTCATGTCTACTGTGAAATAAGTACCACTGAGTTCAATGGCATTTGCTTCCAGGTACATCTGTTATTAATATGTCCAACACAATTTTATTATGTCCTAAGTTAAAGTCTTCAGCTTGTAGCACTATACAATAACAAGGACTTTCTATAGCTTCCTAATACAGCTTTACAAATGGATTCAGGCAATCCCTCCCCAGCATTTTATGAGAGGAGTTTCTTACGTAATAACATCTGAGGGTTTCTTTCATCACAGAAACAGTGAAGATTTTCAGGGAAAGTATATTCCCTGAGAAATATTTAATGAACTCAACTTTACTATTTAATGGCATTCAATGAACACAGCACAGATAAGCACTTTAAAAGAGGGAAGGGGGAGAGATAAAGAAACCAAATTTATAACTAGAAATCCTTGCTATGGTGCTCTGTGAAAGTCACAAAATAATGGTAATTCATGCTGACTGGCCTACAAGGAGAAAGAGACTTCATATATTATAAGACCCTTATTTTTTGTTTGGTCAGTATCATGCAACATTATGGATCTTCCTTTCCTATTTGTAGAAAAGAGAAAGGTATTCATCCATCCAGACCATTAATCTAGTATCTTCTTCCTTGAAGAGACTTTCCATAGTTCAAGGCACAGAGAGGTCTTTCTCATATCTCCTTTTAACTGTGTACAACAGGGAATTAAACCAGGAACACTGGCATACAAAGCATCAGGTCTATTATGAATAGATGAACTGTCTCACACAGCAAAAGAAAATACATTATAGCTGATAACTGTTCATCTCTCTATGCATACTAAGAGCAAGGCATGTAGTGGTAATGTTCTTGTTCTATAGGGCAGGGCAAAGTGATCACAGTGAACAAAGAACCTGTTCCTGGATATATGTAACCACATTTTTAATACATTGATTCTCTACTATTTACCCTTAAAATCTACAAAGTAATGGCATTTTAGGTCTCTTAATCAATGTACCACAAACTATGACACACCATTTGATGTTGCAGGCTAATGCAAAAGAAATATTTCTTTAAAATATATTTTCAGAGACTTAGCACAGACTGACTGAAATCAGTGGGACTTAAAGGTAATCATATAAATAAGTTTGGACTTAAGCTTATACACAAGGACATTTTTAAGTGAAGAAATCCATATATGAAAATTCACCTTCTATTTGCCCTAAAAATCAAAAGCATGACCTCTTATCGTAGGCAATCAGACTTTGTCACAAAGAAGAAACAGGCTCATTCCTAGATAATTACAGTTGCATAACTACATTTTTCTGTTCTGTATTTGGTTTTTAGTTTATCCAATAATTATGGCATACAAAATGCAAATAAGCTTTTGACAAACCAGCTGCATGTGCTGAGAATGCAGGTTCTCAAATCTGGTCAGCTAATGCAACATTGGCAGCAAGCCCTAAAACCTGTGTGGTGGATGGAGAAGAGAAGGACAGAACAGCAGTTAAATTCTGCACTACATTTTAAAATTTTCAGATTTAATTTTATAATTACTGCCTGTCTAACTTACCCTGAAATTATAGTAATAACACACTATATCGCTACACGTAAGTAACAAAATTTTGTTGTGTTTCAACAAGTTGGTCGTGATTACACAAAGTCCCAATGATTTCAGTAGGTCTCTTCTAAGCAAAACTAAATCTGGATCCAACCTAATCTTCATTATTATTTTTATTATTATTATTATTATTATTATTATTATTATTATTATTATTATTATTGCTGTTAAATAATAGCCATGGGTTAAGACCAGAAGTGAAAGCTGAAGACAGTTGAAAATATGCACAGAGGATTAGCAGCAAGGCATAGAATAAAACCATCAAAAGAGCTGTGAGCAAGCTGAGTGAGGGTAAGTCTTTCCATACATTTATAAAACACTTTTATGCACCTTTTTGCTTCCCGCCTTTGGGAAAGTATATGATTTGATTCTTGTGATAATTCCACCTGTTGACCAAGTCTAGAAACCATAAAGGATATCAAAAGGATAAATAAGTTTATCAAGAAAATATGAAGAAGTATTTAACATATACCAGTTTCCTTAAGTTTTCTATAACAATGGTTTCCAAACATTCCACCAGAAATACAATTCATTTGTGTTCTTTTGTACTTTTCTCCACAATTCGTATGTAGAGAACTTATCCTTGACTGCTCAGTTAAATTATTTCTTAAAACTTTTTACTCCTCCTCTTTAATGCCTATTGTGCTTTGGCCTATACTGCTTAAAGTATTTCTATTGAGCAATGGTAGCTGTCAAACAAATTATCTGAAAATCATTTGCCCCTGTAGAACACAATGATGAACTATGGTTTATTATTTCATAGTCTCTGGTTTATTGTCTTGATGCAGCCACAAGGAGATCAAAATCTTTCACTTCCATTCTTGACTAATCACATTTTAACATTTTATGTCTGAAATGGCACAAACTAAGATTTGTTTCAACTATGGTTCAGTGAAACACATGCAAATCTTGGTTTATGGCGGTAACTTGTTTTAACCAGACATGGTTAAATTTTACTAAACTTATGGTTCAACTACACTATGATTAATTGAAAATGTTACAGAATGTACCCTGTCATAGTGGTTCATGAGCCTGAGATTTGCCTTGCCTTGCTCCTTGTTTGCCTCGATTTGCTTGGTTAAGGCTAAAATCCTACACACCTCTATCTATTGGTAATTCCTATTGTATTCAATGGGACTTAACATTTCCATATGCATTTATTCACTGTAGACATGTATAGGATTACATAATTAATGTTAGAATGTTCGATCTAGCCCTTCTATGCAATGATTTTAACAGAAGAGTACTTAATAAGATATTTCAAGGCAGAAAATCTTGCAAAGTAGCTTTATTCCTTCAGCCCAGTACAATTTATCAGTTCAGATGATAAAATGTGGCAGATATCTATAAAATGTAACTATACAATATACAAAGTAGATAGCATTTTTTGAGAAACTAATAATACAATACTTATTTTATTCCACTAAAATCAAGAGAAGCAGAATTGTGAGGAGTCAGCTTTTTCTAGATGACTTTAAAAAAAAAACACATAGACACAGGCTTAGCAATCAACCTGTACCTTCAATTGACCCCCAAATGCCAGAAGGTAACTGAAATAAAAGACCTTGGTAACCCCAGAATACTTCTGGACATTAGGCTAATAATCTAGAACAGTGGTTCTTAACCTGGGGTCCATGGATCCCCAGGGGTCCATGAAGCTTTCATGGGGAATCTGTGAAAGGCCCCCCGGTAAGGGTATCGAAGGCTGCTCAGCATGTCTGCTCACTCACAACAGAGTGGTGAACCAAGGAAAAAGGAGACAGGCAGGCAGGCTGGGTGGCTGGGCCTGCACATTGCCTATCACATGGTTGCTCCCCTGCAGGGAGGACTGAGGCTCACCAGCTAGTTGAGTGACAGCAGAGCTGACAGCCAGCCAACCAGGCAACAGTTGCCCTTCGTCTTCTCTCTCTCCCCCTCCCCTTCCTTCCAGCAGAGAGAAGTTCAATCTACCATCAGAACTAGTCACCCCATCTCTCTCTCTCTCTGGCCTTTTCCCCTCCTTCCCTCCTTTGCCTGTCTTGGTCTTCTCTTCTGCTGGTGAAAAAAAAATGGTGTGTGTATGCTTGAACATTTCTGATAGACTGGATGGATGGAAGAGAAGGGAGGCGGAGAGAAAGAGGGCTGGGTGAGCCTGCATATAGCTGTTCAGTCTATGCCAGCCTTAAACTATCAGGAACAAGCAGGAGAAAAGTCTTCCCTTGCTCTCCAGTGCTTCTCAGGGAAGTATGCTTTTACTTACTTCTCCCTTCTCTCCCAATTTGAAGACCCCTTATGAGAAATTTAAATATTTGATGGACTTTAGGATTTTAAATCTTGAGTTAAAACTTGGGGGTCTGTGGCAACAAAATACATTTAAAGGGGGAGAGTCTCTAGTAACAAAAAGATTAAGAATCACTGATCTAGATTGTGAAGCTTAACCCTGATTTGAGACAGAAGCGTCCTTTTAGCTGTAAAAATATCAATATAGGTGTCAATAAATATAATGGAATGGAGAAAGTGATTATTTTCCTAACAATTTTTGGTACATCTGAAACCTGGAAGTAAAATATTTAAACTCTTTGATAATTGTACTTTGCACCACTGGAATCCAAACCAAAATAAACAACAAGTCACACACACCTTGTTCACCCAATTCACCTATACAAGTAAGGGCCTATATGACTGAACATTCACCTTTAAATAAATCACAGTGACATCTTCAATTGCTACATGCAAAACTACCTGTTTTTGAAAAACAGAAGTGGATTCTGGTTTGGTTTGGGGTTTTTTACTGTTTAGTTTTTGGCAGGCCATACAGTCCCTGTAGGGTCTCTGGGGCAGAAAGTTGTCCCTTAGACCCACTGAAGTTGCCCAACCTGGATTCAAGCAGAGTCTCCATAATTTTCTCCTATGTTGTTTTCCTTTCCCAGTTCAGTTCTAGGCATATAATTCTTAACTAAGGCCATTTCAGCAAGACAGGGCTCAGCAAAGTCATTGCAGCCCCAGCGGGTAGGGAAAGCATGCCAAGAAATTTTCATGTGGTTGTTTTGTGCAGAAAACAATTCTTTCTGTGCAGGAAACAGCATGTTCCATTTAGAAATATTAACTTTTGTGCAGAAAATAAGCTGTAAATGGGAATTTGGTCTTTTTAAAATTTGTGCATGGTTGTTTTGCACAGAAAATTGCATTTTTCTAAGTGGAAAATAATATTTCAACTCAGAAACATTAATTCCACACAGAAAATACTGTTTTCTATGCATATCAACCATGTGAGAATTTTATGCAAAACAAATAACCACCAATAAAACTCCAACCACCCCCCCCTAAACATTTTCGGTATGAGTTTTTCTGCACAAAAAATATTTTCTGCACAGGAATTAATATTTCTGAATTGTATCTATCATGTTTCCTGTGCTGAAAGTGTTGTTTTCCACACAAAACAGCCACATGCAAATTTTGTCCTGAAATAGGTCCTGAAATGTGAAGATTTTTGTCAGTCCAGGATTCTTCTTGTCAGGGTTTCTTGGCATTTTTAAAAAAAGTTTTTGAATATTCTTTCCTTCCTCAGGTCTTCCCAACAGATTTAAATCCCTTGGGTAGGTGAATTTTTAGAAAAAGGACTATAATTGAAGAACAAGTAATTATATCTTAAAATATAAATATATAATTACTTGTTCTTCAATCATAATCCTTTTTCTAAAAACACAAATAATTCAAACAAATAATTCATTTTGGATCAGTATTTTCTTATCTGGAAAGTTTAACACAGTAGTATGTATACCTGTACAGATATAGCTGTAGAGCCAGTAATCAGTTTGGCACACACTAACTGCTGCAATTATTTTTACACAAAAAATAATTTTTACACAACATTTAAAGGCAACTTTTTTTAAAAATGCATATAATGCACATCATTTTTTCAACTTTTAAGAAAATTATAGCATGTACCATTAAGATATGCATATATTAAAAATTCAAAGAGTAATAATAAAAATTGAGTTTTTATAATACAATTCAACATTACTGATCTTTTGCCAATATATTTTCTTACCTTTTTGTGTTGACGTGCAGGAACTGCTGGCGTGTGGCCAAAATCAAATTGTCCTAAGACAATGAAATATGGTAATTAATAGAAATAGATCAATCAGTTTTGTTTTTTTTTTAACCAATATAGATTTCTAAGAGAAAAGGCTGGTTGAGATTTTTTTTAAAAAAATCCTTTACAGTGTACATGTGCAAAGATTTTTGGTATGAACCTGTTGAAATTCCTGTAGTCAGAGAACTATGATAAAAGAAGCTGAATTTCCCATTCAGTGACTACTGCTGCAACCTATTGTCAGATACAGTCTTACACCACAATCCAACTCAATTACTGGCTGGCTGGACTGGGTTAGGATGAGGCATGAGGCATAAGGCATTTGGCCCGGCTGAACTTGCCTTATGTACATGTACCATTCAACTGAGCTTCCCATAATCCTGATCTCCTTAGAAATCAGCCAGCTGAGAGATCAGCTGACACAAAGGCTGACAGCAGTTGTTAGAAAAGCCAAAGAGTGGGAGAGGAGCTGGGTAATGTCACATCCAAACCTTGCTCAACGCAGAGACGCAGCCCCTTTGTGGACAGAAATTTATGCGAAGGTTAGGTTGGCCTTAGTTATTCTAACACATGGAAACCAACGGGAGTTCTTCCAAAATAAAAATCCTGGGTCCCAATCCATCTTCCACACTTGTCCTGGAAAGAAAGAGGATTGGATACAGCACAGCTTCAGCTGGCCCAAAGTTGGCTCATTCAGCTCTTGGCTCACTTGCTTAATTAGGACTGCACTGTTAATATTCACCCTGTGTTCTGCAGTTATTAATCCCTCAGACCTGTCGGAGCAGTTCGACTGCCTCGGCACCAACAAACCATAGCACTAGAAAGATTTTAGAAGAGTTTTCTAGGATAGTTCTGCCCAAATTGCCTAACACAAGGATTCTGCTTTAGTCTCTGCCTTCATTTGCACTCTACAAATAATATGTCAAGGTAGGATTAGCAAACTTTGACTCTAAAGCAACATACTTTGGCTTTTAAAGGGAGGAAAAAGGGAAATAATTTACTAGAGGAATAACAACAAAAATCAGTTTCTCAACCGTTTTTAAATTAAAAGTTAACACTTTATGCTCAGACTTTTTCTCTTCAGACAGCCTTTAGCACACAATGAAAAATATATAAAAAATATTTCAAGTTTTTTTGGGGGAGGATCTCAGTTCTGAAGTGTCTGGGTACTATGCAATAGACATTTTGACCTTTGCAGTTCAATCCAACCCAGTTTTTAAGGAAGGTTCCAAAACTCAAATTTCCATTATCTTAAGTGCATAATATTAGAACTATCCCAAAGAGAATTTGGGAAATGGCATATATTTTGCAATAAAAATAGTTTTCAGGTATATGATACATTATTCTATTATCTAATCTAGTCTAAAAATAATCATGCTGTGTAATTAAGATGGTTCATATTTGGCCACTGCTTATTGTGCCTTTTCACAGAAGAAAAGTTTGAAAAATCTGTTCTATAACTGACACTCTACTAAATTAACAATAGCTATATGAAACAGACAACTATGTGTTGTCAGACAACATATTTATCATATTTCAAGTAAGAAGATAAGTTAATAAGGACAATCGGAGATAATTAGGGCAATCATACTTTTAATACTTAATATGCTGTATTGACATTCAGTGTTAGGAATCTTTTTGAAGTGCTGAATGAATAACTTGCAAAGGTTAGTTTTTGAACTGCAACCTCCCCATAATCCCTCAGTCAACATGGGTACTTGGTGGGAATTTTGGAAACTGTTCTCCAAAATTATTTTTCTAAGCTTTTCCTAAAACCAGATGATTTGTGGGAAATGATCCAGGGTGGCTATGTTCTCAGATGTATCATATGATCACATAATAATGCACATAGTACATTGATTGATTGAATTTATATACCGCCTTTTCTCCCAAGATGGGACCCAAGGCGGCTTCCAAAAGGTTAAAAAAGCATTAAAAGCATAAAAACAATTAAAACATTAAAAGATACAGAAAACTATAAAACTAACAGATTTTAAAGTAAGTAAAAAGTCTCCAGCTCACCTGTTAAATGCCTGCTTAAAAAAAAAATCTTTGCCTGCCTATGACAGGAAAGCAGGGAGGGGGCCAGCCTAGACTCCTGTGGAAGAGTGTTTCACAGGGTGGGAGCAGCCACCAAGAGGGCTCTCTCCCTTGTCTTCATCAGGCAAGCTTGGGATGGTAGCAGGACCAAGAGAAAGCCTTCCCCTGCATATCTAAGTGCTCTAGAAGGTTCATAAAGGGAGATACAGTTTTTCAAGTAGTCTGCACCTAAGTCATATAGAGCTTTATAGGTGATGGCCAGCACTTTGAATTGTGCCTGGAAATGAACAGTAGCCAGTGAAGCTGTTTTAACAAGGGAGTTATGTGCTCCCTTATAACTGGCTCCGGTTAGTATTCTGGCTGCTGTGTTTTGAGCCTGCTGGAGTTTCTGACCAGTTTCCAAAGGCAGTCCCACATAGAGCACATTACAGTAGTCCAACTGAGATGTAATCAAGGCGTGTGTCATTGTAGTCAGATCTGGCATCTCAAGGAATGGGAGCAGCTGGCACACAAATTTTAACTGCGCGAATGCACTCTTGGCCACTGCTGAAATCTGGCCATCCAGGCTCAGAGTTGAGTCCAGGAGAAACTCAAGGTTGTGAGCCTGAGATTTCAGGGGCATGGTAACCCCATCCAACACAGGCAAAGTCTCTAGTCCCTGATCCGCCTTTCGAATGACCAGAAGCACCTCTGTCTTGTCTGGATAAAGCTTCAATTTGTTTGCCCACATCCAGTCCACTACTGACAACAGACATTGGTTTAGCACAGAGACAGCTTCCTTGGAATCAGATGGAAAAGAGAGACAGAATCGGGTGTCATCAGCACATTGGTGACACCAAACCCCAAAACTCCAGATGACCTCTCCCAGCGGTTACATGTAGATGTTAGACAGCATGGGGGACAAAACAGAACCCTGAGAGACCCCACAAGTCAACAGCCAGGGAGTTGAACAGGAGTCCTCCAGCACCACTTTCTGAGTTCACCTCTCCAGGAATGACCCACTGCATAACAGTGCCCCCAAGTCTCATCTCAGAGAGTTGTCCCAGAAGAATACTATGGCCAATAGTATTGAAAGCCACTGAGAGATCCAAAGGGAACCAACAGGGACACACTCCCCCTGTCTAGTTCCTGGCATAGGTCATCCACCAAGGTGACCAAAGCTGTCTCAATCCCATAACTAGGTCTGAAGTCAGACTGAAATGGATCTAGATAAGCTATTTAATCCAGAAACCCTTGGAGTGGGGAGGCTACCACATGCATCAAAACCTGACCCAAAAATGGAGTATTGGAGACTAATGGATAATTATTCAAAATGATGGGATCCGAGGGGGCTTTTTTTAGTGGTAGCCTCACCACAGCCTCTTTTAGGCATGCAGGAAACTTTCCTTGCTGAACTGAGGCATTCACTACTCCTTTAAATTATTAGTCACTCACCATTTGTTAAATGGAGATCTGGATTTGGAACTGGATCAGTGATTATTCTTAGAAGTCCATCTGCTTTGTAGGAATAATGTTCAACTAGCTGTCATGAAGGAAGAAAAGGATACTTTAGACTAGAAGGGAGAAGAAATCAATGCAAAGTATAGAGCTGTTAATAGCGAACTAAATTTGGCAAAATTATTTCCAGTTAATAAGTACAATTCAGCTACACATTTTGCCCTCCGCAATTCCTTTGGAATGTCTGGTCCTTAGCCCCCAAAATGTCTTTTGAATATTCAGGTAATATCAATATGATACAATTCCTTCTAAACTGAAGCTTTCTGCAATTACCTAAGCACTACTTTTTAACTATCCAGAAAATGTTTGACTTACATTCACCCTTCTTGACACTTATCTCACTTATCTGTCAGCAAAGGATTCTGAAGTTCAACATGGGGTGGGTAGAGGATAATAAAAATTCCTAGAGGCCACTGCATGTATAAATACTGCATGTATGATGAATTTTAAAAAGTCAGGTATTGCCCCGTTCATCTCTTGGTAGTAAATAGTACACAACAACTCATAGCCTTCATTGGTAGGATAATCACAAGGAACACCTCTGTGCCTATGTGATACTGGAATGTAGATTCCAGCCTGTTATTAATTTTAGCTGTTAATTAATCTTCGCTGCCACCACCCACTGAATTCTGGACCCTTGGACAGCACAGTGGGACGCTATCCAGTACATGTCAATCCCTTTCTTAAGGATCTTCCCTCCCCCCCACTTCTGGATGAGGAATTCTATCTAGCGTTGGCGTGGGAAGGAGAGAAACAGGGTTTTTACAGAAAGTATTTATTAAAGGCACGCAAATGAACAAGGCAATAACACACATGGGAGGCTCCTCCCTCCCAGGCACACTTAGTTACAAGTAGTTACAAAAAGAACAGATATAAAAGCACAGATACATTCTTTAGATCAGCCAGCCTTCAAAATAATGAAACCTAACGCGGCTAACTACTTTAGTCTAGTACTCACAGATGGTCCTCAGGCTTAGATGTTCTAAGAGGAAAGAAGCCAGGAGGCGAGGCCAGGACCTACAGCCTGCTACTGGCAGTTTCTTTGTTGTCCCTTTGTTATCTCTCAGCCACATGGCCTCGCAAGATGTTTTATAACTTCTCCTTGGAAGCATCTCAAAGCATCTTGAAGATGCTCAGCTCTTACCTTTTGATTGGTCAATTCTCACCCTGTGACTATGATGCTGACCCACAGTAAAATGTAATCTAATCCCAACACCTCATTAACCCTTGGTTTACCTGAAGAGGGAAGTATCCCCCTTTAGCTAAGTCTAGATAATGGGAAGCCCCATTATCACAGCCTACAAAAAGTTACTTGTTATCTCTTAATGCATTTGTTAAAAATGCATTTGTTAAAAAAAAAACAAAATGTGCAAGCAAGTGGCATGTCTTTTAAATTTGTTGTTAACTGCCATCAAGTTGACATCAACTACCCCAAAGACGACAGTCGCCCAAGTCACCGTGTCATCAACAGTTCTGATAAGGTCTTGCAAGCTCAGAGCTGTGGCTTCCTTGATTGAGTCTATCCATCTGCAGTGCAGCCTTCCTCTTTTCCTACTGCTTTCCACTTTGCCAAGCATTACTGTCTTTTTCAGTGAGTCATCTCTTTTCATGATGTGTCTAAAGCATGACTGTCTCAGTTTAGGCATCTTGATTTCCAGAGAAATCTCAGATGTGATTTGCTCTAGGACCCATTTATTTCTCCTTTTGGCACAGTACCCACAGAATTCTCCTTCAGCACCACATTTCAAATGAGAACAGATACAGATGGAAATAATATTCACCATTATTCCTTTTCTAGCTGAAAAGTGAGAACAACAATACAGTGGTGAGAATGGTGCAAGAGTGTTGTTTTCTGCCCAAAACCCAGCAATTTTGGACCCTCGCATGTGGCTATTTTTAGGGGAAGAATAAGATTGCTGGGGTGTGTGTGGAGTGAGGCAATATTTTTCTGCAAGGATTTTTCTTGCATAAGATTGTTAGTTTTTTTAGCAGAAAACACCAGTCTTGCATAGAATGTACATGTGGCTCTCTGGAAACATTTTTTGCAAATGAAACCATGATTCTTATGCCTCCTCCCCCTCAAAAAACCCCATGTGTTTTTATGCAGAATAATTTCCTGGAACTGCACAAATATACTCATTTTCTCCACAGTTAAGAGAAAACTGAGGAATTATTTGTCCTCACTGGTGAAAATGAAATAGTTGAAATTTTCATCCCCTCTTCTCAATTCCAAATTTAGGTGTCATCATGCATGCACTATTTGAGATCTCAGAAAATGACTTGCTTGTCCTCAAAATGTCTACCACTGTTGTCTCTTCCAACAAGCAAACTCTTTACTCTCTCTCCCAGTACAAGAGTGCTGTGAGAATATGCATCCACATCAGTTAAAACCTAAATTCTACTCTCAGGCAAGCTGATTCACAAGTATTCACATTTACTTCAAAGTAGCTTTCTCCAAAATGGCCTGAAGTGAAGTGAGCAGGTCCCAAAGCTTTGTAAAGCACTGGGTTATCAGGGCTTTGACAGCTGCCCTAATACATGCAAAAGGAGACTTTGGGACACTAGAGCAAGATTATTTCCTCAGTTTGAAACAGTTATATTTTTGTATTCTCTGCATCCCTGAACCAGAATGGCCAATAGCTTCACTGTGAGTCATGCAATACAAACTAGATCTTTATTTGTTAACAACACCACAACTGAAATATCAGCAAGAAGAATGAACACACTGTAGGTTTGGTTATGTCTATTTTATCTTTCTGATCTTCTTTCAGTTTACATTTTCATTCTGTTTGCTTTATGTACATTATTTCTCTGAACAAAAAGAACAATGCACAGTCATTTTTCCTACGTACTATTATATGTAGGCAAATGAGAATACAAATTTGTTATAGTTTAAACAAATGACTATATGAATAGTGAAATGGTATACCTGAAGTTCATATAATAACACTAACAAAAATGCTACAGTTCTGAAATGTGGATAGTCTGTA
This sequence comes from Ctenosaura bakeri, assembly GCA_948474755.1. Taxonomy (NCBI): domain Eukaryota; kingdom Metazoa; phylum Chordata; class Lepidosauria; order Squamata; family Iguanidae; genus Ctenosaura; species Ctenosaura bakeri. Next base: position 102,466 of record CAOLHI010003555.1, on the reverse strand, counting down.
TATGAAGTTAGGCATAGACAGGCTGGACAGCTACCTGCTGGGGATGCTTTAGTTGGAGATTCTGCAGGATATTGCGCTAGATGGTCCTTGAAGCCCTTTCCAACTCTATAATTTTATGATGCTGTGACAATGTGATCTACAGAGAGTTTTTAAATTTAGCATTACAACAGAATTTCTATAGTAATTTTTGACAGGAGGTCAGAATACAGGCCAAACTGAATATATATTCAATGATTTGGCTATAAAGCAGAAATAGGTTTGGGTGGAAGAAGTGAAGTGAATTCCGCCCCCACCGCTAGCCACTATTAGTCTAAATCAACAAAGTGCCACTCTAGACATAAAAACTTCAAGTCAACCCGGTCTTATCACAACCTTATCACAGGGTTCTCTTTGCAAGATTTATTCTGAGGGGTTTTGCTACTGACTTATTGATGTCTCAACCCCAGAATAAAGAGTCCAGACACATAAGCTTGGGTTAACTAGGGCCACCTTTATTGAATTTATTTACTTATTTAAACATTAAGGGCCAGAAGGAAGTAGCAAGAGGAGGAATGCGGGTCCAGCCGAGGTCAGGTGACAAACTGCTGTCCACCCCCTCAACCTTCCCTCAGGGAAACTGCTTGAGCCCACAGAGCAACCCAGCTGTTACTGGTTGCTTGCTGGCTGCTCAACAGGGGGAGGTGTATCCAGAGGTAACTCCTGTGGAAGTAGCAGGACTCTTCAGGAAGGAGTTAAATCCCTGTGTTAATCTCAAGGGGGCGCCAGCTCCTCTGCCCCCAAGGTTGCACAACTCAACCACTGGATTCAAAGATTCCCCTCACACCCAAAGTGGGTGCCCAAGGCAGCCACCGGAGCTGTCACTTTTGCCCCTTACTTGCCAGATGAATGTCTAATTAACGACCCTACCCAGCCAATTTCCCAGTTCCAATTGAAGCACTGAGGGGTAGGCCAAAAAAACTCCCACCAACAGAGGGGAAAAAAATCCCTTCCCAGCCTTGAAGCAACCCACTAAAGCACATTGCAACAAGGGTGGGAGGGACGGGTCCCACTGAAGATCCAAAGAGACCATGTGTGGGGCATGCCAGGAATAAATAGGCCTCTGCCTGCCCCATCACATGGTGCAGTCTGGAGCCTCCCGCACCATCTGCCCATTGGTGGCCACTTTCTGGGGAGGGCATCAAACTCCTCCCCTCCAGGCAGCAAGGGCTGCACATAGTCAGGGAGGCCTTCTTAGACTAAGAAAGTGACTTGCCCAAGGTCATCTATTGGGTTTCCATGATTGAATGGGAATTTGAACTCGGGCTCAGGTATTAGATGAGTTTTAAAATTGAGAAAAAGGTTAAACATATTGGCATGACTATGACAAACAGGAATTATATGTTATAACATTGAATGAAATTAAACGTGATCTGCTAAGATGGGAGAAATTAAATATGTTGCTATTATGGAGAATTTCACTGACAAAGATGAATGTTTTGCTAAGAAGGTTGTTTCTATTCAAGTCAATACCAATTTTGACTACTGATATGTCATTTAAACAATGGCAAAATGATTCGTTGAAGTTTATAACGGAAGAAACCAAGAATTAAATATAAAGCTCTACAAGATGCAAAACAAAGAGGGGGATTGAGTTTACTTAATTTGAAACTGTATTTTTTTTCTGCATGCTGTCTGGTTTGGCTAAGAATTATTGGAATTAGAAGGGCATGACCTGAGATTTGGGTGGCATGGATATTTATGGTATGACAAACTTAAAGTGAATATTGATTTTTATAATCCTTTTGTGAAATGTGCCTTATTAAGAATATGGAATAGATGTAAAATGAAGGTTTGCCCTAAGAAGCTGTTACGGGTCTCAACACAAGAAGCTTTTTATAGAAAGAAAACAACTGCTAAAGAATGATGGATAACTTACCAAGAACATTTAGAGTTGGATCAAGAAGGATACAATATTAAATCGAAAGAGAGTATTGTCACAGGATTATAGTTTACAAACTGATTTTTTTCTTAAGTTTTCTTGTGGATCCTCTGGAATCATCCTAAATCTCAAATAGTATTCTTTCTCTTTCATCTCAAGTAGGGCCATATTATCCAAGCTATTCTTTTTCTTTATCCATTGCTTCATCCTTCAATTCCAGCTTCTCCACTTTCTTATTTATCATCTTGACTTCCTTCATTAATTGCCCAATTGATTCCTTAACCTCTTTCACTTCTTTCCTGAAATATTTCCTGTTTTTATTCTTGCTTCAGTTCTTATTTTTCCCCCCTTACTTCTCAAATTGTTTCATCATGTCTATCTTCATCTGACTGAATTCATCCATTTTAGCCACTTCTACAGAAGTTGCCTTTTCAGCTGGTATATCCACTGATGGTCTCCTAGAGTCAGTTACTCTCTTAGATTCTGTGGCTCTGGTGATCGTTGTTGCCATCTTTTATTGTAAAGGAAGGAAGCTATTATTATCAGCCCCATAAGTTTGCTAGGATTAGGGGGGAGGACAGTTACAAAAGTGGAAAACTGTGAATATCAAAATGTGTATTTCTGTCTGTGAGAAGAAGGCTGAGGCATGGTGGGGAAAGCAGGCACCCAGGGTCCAAACTAGTTCAGAAAAAGTAGAGGGAAAAGGGATGGTCAACATGATGTTCTTCTTCGTGGTCTCTGTGCCTTCATACACTAGGAGCTTTAGCGCCTGCGCGGTAGCGTTCGGAAACTTCTAGAGCTTGTTCGCTTGGCGGGAACCCCTCCCCCACGCCGGTACTGCGCATGCTCCTCCCGCCGAGCAACGGTCTCTCCTCAGTTCTTTCTCGTCCGCCGTCGCGTACGGAAGGTTCTTTAGTTTGTTCCTCTCACTTTTGTGCTTGGCTTGCTGTTTTCACGGTTTTACGGACTTTTGGACTGTCTCTGACCTCTCTTTCGGACTCCCCCTTCGGCTTTGGTCTTTTCGGATTTTCGCAGTTTGGCGTTCTTCGTCTTATGTCCGCGCTCTTCAAGAAGTGCGTGTCCTGCGGGCGCAAGGTTGCCCTCAACGACAACCACAAGGAGTGTCTCTTCTGTTTGGGTGAGTCCCACAACATCCGGACTTGCCCAATTTGCCGGGATTTTACTCCCCAAACTCTCCGCAACCGGTCCGCGAGACTCAAGTCTTATTGTTGGGAACAGTCTCTGCGGGCGATAGACGAGACCTCCACTTCCAAGATGGCCGACAAGAAGACGACCACGCCATCGACGGTATCGGCGGCTGCCGTTCCGTCCACCTCGTCGGTATCGGGCTCGGTACCGGCGAAAACGCTGATCTCGGCGTTACCGAGGATCCCGAAGCTGTCGGCGGCTGCCAAGTCAGCGAAAGGATCCTCGACGGCGAGGAAGGCTGAGACTCCCCTGACGGAGACGCCTGCTAAAAAGCGCCCTGCTCCGGATGGAGGCAAGGGCAAGGAGAAGGAGAAGAAGAAGAAGAAGAAGAAGGAGAAGAAGCGCTCCCCGGCTGGGGACGTTCAACCTCCTACTCCTCCTCCTACTCAGCAGCCTTCCAAAGGGCGAGGCGAGTCCGTCGATCTCTCGGAGGATGAGATCGAGGACGTTCCCCAACAGCGCCCGGACTCGCCTGTGGCAGACCCTCCAACCCTGGTGGAGGAGCGCCACCGCCCTCCTAGCCGTCGCAGGTCGGCCGACCTGCAGCAGAGAGAGCCCTCTGCTTCTCCGGAGCGGCGTTCAACCTCCTTCCGGTCCCGGTCCCGCTCTTCCGAGCGTCCGGTGGCCTCGCCGTCTCCTAGGGAGACAAGAGAGGAACAACCTCGCTCGTCTGCCTCCAGATACACCTCGGCGTCCTACGTGGCCAGGTACGCGAGGGAATCTGAATGGAGAGAGCGCCCGGCCTCTTATCGGTCACATTCGCCATCGTACCGGGATCGGTACCATCGTGGCCCGAGTCGCTGGGAGACCTTCCGGAGGTCCCGGTCACCTCGTCGACAGCGCGAATTGCGCTCGCCTAGAGGGGACGAGGCTCGGTACCGTCGACGCCGAAGCCGATCTCCGTCGGACCGCCGCTCCTTCAGCCGCTCTCCCTCTCCTCGATATCATAGGGCGAGGGAGCCTTCACCTCGGTATCGGGCGATATCGCCACCTCCTAGGGTCACGGCAACGGCGACGCGCCCTACGGAGTCGGTGGTGACTGAGCGGGCTACGACGACGTCAGCCTGCCAGACTACCCCTGTCACCACTAAGAAGGTGAAGTCAGCAGTCAGCCAGCCCAAGCGGGACGCTGCTACTACCACCGCCCCGGCTGCAGAGAAGCCTAGGAAGGCAACACCTGTGGCGACTGCGAAGGAGCCGGAAAGCGAGCGGCGAGAGGACTCACCGACCTCAGAGTCGTACGACTCGAGTGCGGAATCAGAGGTGTCTGAGGCGGCCTCCCAGGAGTCTCCTCCGCTGGGATTCGGGGACCCGATCCCAGATTCTGCTCCAGAGGACGTCCACCAGTTCTCTGCGATGCTGCTCCGCATGGCTACTACCCTCGGCCTTAAGATCGCCGATGCGGAGCCGGAGGACGACGATCCAGCCTTCTCCGTCTTCGAGGAGAAGCGACCTGCCGCGGCCCCGCTGCCTCTCCTGCCCCGGATATCCAGACTGGTGAAGGCCGCCTGGGATAGGCCGGCCTCGGCTCAGCCGATACCGCAGCGGTTGGAACACCTCTACAGGGTGCAGAAGGATAACGCTGGTTATCTCTTTAATCACCCTGCACCGAACTCTGTGGTGGTCGAGTCGGCACAGACGAAAGGCTCCGGCAGGCAACACACCACCCCGCCGGACAAAGAGGGCAGGAAGTTGGACGCCTATGCAAGAAGGTTCTATTCAGCTGCCTCCTTGCAGATCAGGCTGTCCAACACTCAGGCTTGCCTCGCGGCATACCTGAAAAAGGTGCTCGATCGCCTGCAACCGGCGATGGAGGCGGTACCGGAGGACATCCGCCAAGCCTCCTCTGTGATCTTCAACGAGGCCATCTCCATCGCTCGGCAGCAGATGGCCTCCTCCAGGCACGCAGTGGAGATTGCCTCCCGGGTCATGGCGGGATCCATCGGCCTGCGCCGCCATGCTTGGCTGCGGCCGGCCGACATGCAGGAGGACACCAGAAGGAGGATTGAAGATCTCCCCTTCGACAGTGAGGGCCTATTCAATTCGTCCACAGACGAAGCTTTGGACAATCTCGTTAAAGCGAGGCTGACCGCCAAGAAGATCGGGCTACAGCCGGCCACGCAAGCCCGCAGGACCTCCACCTTCCGCCCATCCTGGCGACGATCTTCCACCTCGTCGTTCCAGCGTTCGGCCCAGTCTGGACAGTCGAGACCGTCCTCCGGCTCATCGGCCAGACGCACGATTAGGCGACGCCCGGCTTCGTCCAAGAAGTCCTCCTCCGAGACAAAGTCTCGGTTTTGACGTGCCTGGCAGGACCTACCAATACCCACTCTTCAGCCTACCATCAGCGCTCGGAGACCGACCGACTCTTGCTCGACATCTCGCGGAGTGGCAGTGTGTCACTACGGACTCTTGGGTGCTTTCCATCGTCCGTCTTGGCTACGCCATCGAGTTTCTCGAATTCCTCCTCGAGGCGTTTACTATTCCACGCCGTCGAGTCCGGCCCTCCTGGAAGAGATCCAATCCCTCCTCCAGAAAGGGGCGATCGAGCAGCTCCCGCAAGAGGCCAAGACCACCGGCTTCTTCTCCAGGTACTTCACGGTACCGAAAGCCGATGGTACCCTCCGACCGATCCTAGACCTCAGAGGGGTGAACTACTACATCCGCCCCAAAAGGTTCAAGATGGTCACGATACCGTCGATCCTGCCCTTCCTACATCGAGGGGACTGGTTCGCCTCCATCGATCTCCGAGACGCATACTTCCATATCGCCATTCGCCCGCAGCACAGACGGTACCTCCGCTTCGCAGTCGACGACACCTGTTACCAGTACAAGGTGCTGCCGTTCGGACTCTCGACTGCCCCAAGGGTCTTCACCAAGTGCATGGCCCCGGTGGTATCCTTCCTGCGGACGAAGGGTGCTTCTGTCTTCCCTTACCTCGACGATTGGCTGTTGGTGGCGTCCTGCAAACAGAGACTTTACCACGACGTCCACATGACGTTGTCACTCCTGACCCGCCTTGGTCTACGGGTGAATCCGAAGAAGTCCCACCTCGAGCCGGCGAGGATCTTGGACTTCATCGGGGCGACGCTCGACTCGACCTCCGCCAGGGCGTACCTACCAGAGTCTCGAGCCCAAACCCTGATCCGGGCTGCCGCTCACGCGCATACGGCCCCGACGTTATCTGCGAGAAGCGTCCAGCAGCTCTTGGGCTACATGGCTGCAACGACCGCTGTGACATATCTCGCCAGGCTGAGAGCGAGACCTCTTCAACACTGGTTCGTCCGCATATTCGACCCCCTGCGAGACGAACAGACACCCCGACTGCAGCTGCCGGGAGACGTCCGCTCATCCCTCCGATGGTGGCAGTCGCGACGCAATCTCATGTCAGGGATGCCTTTCCAACAGCCGACACCAAAGGTGACGGTAACGACCGACGCCTCCCTGTATGGATGGGGTGCCCACTGCGGCGATCTCAGAGTCCGCGACAGATGGACCGACGACGAGACCGCTCTCCATATCAACGCGCTGGAGCTACTCGCCGTCTTGAAAGCGCTACGGGTGTTCCGCCACGTCGTAGCGGGGCGGACGGTCCTGGTTCTGACGGACAATACCACCGCCGTCTGTTACATCAACAGACAAGGAGGGACTCACTCCACAACCCTGCTCAACATTGCACTCGACTTGTGGGAATGGTGCATTCGCCTGCATACGCATCCCGTGGCAGTTCACCTGGCCGGGCAGGAGAACACCACGGCAGACGCCCTCAGCAGGGACACCTCATCCCATCACGAATGGTCTCTCTCCGGAGAGGCGTTCAGACTGATTCGGGACCGCTGGGGCGAACCATCGATCGACCTCTTCGCGACCAGGGAAAACGCGAAGTGTCGCCGATTCTGTTCCAGAGCGGGCCACGATCGTGCCTCCATCGGGGACGCTTTCCAGTTTCCGTGGACCGGGGAACTCCTCTACGCGTTCCCGCCGTTCCCGCTGCTCGGCCGGACGATATCGAAGATCCTCGCCGACCGAGCCGACGCGATCCTGGTAGCCCCGTACTGGCCGAGGCAACATTGGTTCGCACCCCTGCTACAAGCCGCACGAGACGACCTGCTCCGGTTGCCACCGACACCGGACCTGCTCTCCCACTCCGGCGGCCGAGTCCTCCATCCGGACTTGCCACGCCTGGCCCTCCATGCCTGGAGGATATCGCACTAGACGATCCCGTGCTCGGTACCGTCCTCGTCGCGGCCAGGAAGGAATCCACCCGTCGCAACTATCAATACAAGTGGCGACGCTTCCTGACCTTCGCTAACGAGAGGAGTGAGCCGGTATCGCCCGCGGGGCTCTCTACCGTCCTGCATTTCCTCCTGCACCTCCGGCAACAGGGGCTGGCGTTTCCATCCCTGAAGGTGTATCTTTCCGCGATCGTGGCATACCAACCGCCACGATCGGCTGCCTCGGCCTTCTTCAGGAACGATACCGTTAAGCGGTTCCTGAAAGGACTTCATCATCTCTACCCGCCGGTATCGCCGCCGCTACCGCCGTGGTCCCTCTCACTGGTGCTCTCGCAGCTGACAAAGCCGCCCTTCGAGCCGATGGCGACCTCGGATGACAGGCTCCTGACCATGAAAACTGCCTTCTTGGTAGCGGTGACCTCAGCGAGGCGAGCGGGTGAGATCACAGCTCTTCCATCCGATGAGCCCTTCACGGTCTTCCACAGAGACAAGGTGGTCCTGAGACCTGACATCTCGTTCCTGCCTAAGGTGGTGTCCAGTTTCCATCTCAACCAGGACATCATCCTGCCTGCCTTCTTCCCGAACCCGACGACACCGTTGGAGCGGTCTCTCCACTCCCTGGACGTGCGTCGGGCCGTGGCCTTCTACATGAACAGGACTGCTTCCTTCCGACAGACGCCGCATCTCTTCGTTTGCTATGGGCGACGTCGGAAGGGCCTCAAAGTGTCCACCCAGCGCTTCTCCAAATGGGTGGTCCGGACTATTCAACTGGTGTATGAGCTCGCGAGGAAGCCTCCGCCAGTCCTGCTTCGAGCCCACTCCACCAGAGCGGTGGCTACTTCTGCGGCCCTCCTGCGAGGAGTTGACCTGCATGAACTCTGCCGTGTGGCGACCTGGTCCCAACCATCGACCTTCGTGCGCCACTACAGGCTCGACTGCCGGTCGCGCAGAGATGCCCGGTTTGGACGTGAGGTGTTGGCTTCCGTGCTGTAGGACCTGACCCGCCGTCCGACCGGTAAGCTACACAGTCTCCTAGTGTATGAAGGCACAGAGACCACGAAGAAGAAGAACAGGTTGCTTACCTGTAACTGTGGTTCTTCGAGTGGTCATCTGTGCCATCATACACACCCGCCCTTCCTCCCCTCTTTCTCAGGTCCCTGTAGGTTCTACGGCGGACGACAGAACTGAGGAGAGACCGTTGCTCGGCGGGAGGAGCATGCGCAGTACCGGCGTGGGGGAGGGGTTCCCGCCAAGCGAACAAGCTCTAGAAGTTTCCGAACGCTACCGCGCAGGCGCTAAAGCTCCTAGTGTATGATGGCACAGATGACCACTCGAAGAACCACAGTTACAGGTAAGCAACCTGTTCATCTTAAACTTCCTCTTTCTCACCCTTTTCCTTCCTTGGGAGCACATTGGGTGGGGGTTCATGGTGCTGAGAAATCAGGGTGTGAGCCTTCCTTAGCTAGCCAAGCAGTGGCTAGTGAAGAGGGACCACAGGCAAATTTTTAATGGGCTGCATGGTTTGATGGGAGCTGCCAAGAAGTAAAGTTTCCCCCAAAAAAGCTTGAGGTGGGAGGGAAGTGGAGGCTGGAGAAACTTGCAAATAATTAAATCCAGGAAAGTTAAATCTGCAAATGTTGAGGGCCAACTGTAAATTAAAATTTATTTGTCAACTGGATGACAATATTTCCCAAGAAAAAAGCTTTTAGCTGCAATTATTCTTTTGGCCACCAGATAGTGGCTTGTATTCAGTCAGTTCACATGCATTTCCTTCTCAATTCATTTATATCTGCTGGAGTCTTATCTAATCTCAGCTGAGTTGCATCTCTGACACCTTCTTAGAGGAAGAAAAACTTAAGTTCTCTTTCAGTTGTGCTTTCAATTGTCATTTTTAATTTCAGTTATTCATTTAATGTTGTGAAACTGGTTTCCCCTTTAGTATAAAAGTTCTTTATGGCATAAAAGTTCTTTCTGTAGCTCATTTAAACTTTTTGATTATATAGGACATTTCACATTTCTTTCCCCCTTTGCAACCTACTCAATCTTGTTAAAAGGACTCAGGAACTCACTGAGCCTCTTTCTATCTCTGCAGGCAATGTAGCTTCTTTAATTAGTCTAAGTCATAGCAACAACAACAACAAAGCTTTAAGAGATAGGATAGGAGATCTTAATGTCTGTTTGAAAATGCCTTGATTCCAGCAGTTGCATGTTTCCTTCCGTGTCCTCCCTCCTAAACCTGTGCCAATTGCCACTGTTGGCAATCTCCCCACAGGGAGCTGAGTTTTGGGGCTGTTTTGGTTGATTTCACATTCCTCCTTTTGTCTGGAGGGAAATTTCCACGGCTGGGTCTTCACCTCAGTCAGCAGCAATCACTGCTGGAGTCACTTCTCAGAACAGGCTTTGCTCTCAAAAGCATCCAAGTGCCATTTTTTCCCCCACCAAAAGTAAATGCATGGTGAATTATTAATCATTCCACAACAGACATATTCTGCTGACAGTGGCAAAAGCAGACTGCACATGCAGCAATATTGCACATTTAGTTGCACACTGCGGTTGCATACTGTGCACTATACATCAACCAGTCATTGACATGTTTTACACAATGTTGCTATTCTGCATGAGGGTTGGAAAGTGCTGGCACAGGGTATCTCTGCATGCAGATATTTACATTACGTTGAAAGGATGTTGGGCTGCCTTACTTTGTTAGAGAATGTTGACCCCACAGTTCCCAAACTATACTTCTCACACCCTTAATATGCAAAATAAATGACACTGGACACTTGACCAACCTGACAGAGAGTATCAAACTTCTTTCCATCTGGAATTGAGAGCTTTCCCTTCTTGTCTTTATCAATGCGATAATGTGCCACCTTTCCTTCATTAAGGAGGCAGAGAGCATAAGATCCACTGTTGTCTCTTTCTCTGATTCTGCAAAGATCAAAATAAAGTCTTAAACAATCAAATAAAATGATTCATCCTTACAATAACAGCTATTTTTTCTTCACTGTCTGTCATTGATGGTATAAAGCTGCTGATTCTCTCCATACTTCTGCATTACATGCATTAACCACAATTTGTCTAATAGCTGCTGGAGAACGTTGAGGTATACAACCCACTGACACCTACCCTCCTAACTAAAATTCAACAGAATGGATAGAGGATAACTGAAAAACAGTAAGAATGGTAAAATGAGTTCTGCAGTAATCCAATCTGAACAATAAAAGATGTTCATTATGATTCTTACTTCCTCAGTTCTTTTTTTTAATTATAAAAAAAAAGAAAAACACAAAAAATACAAAAGATGATAAACATAAAAGTGAAGGAAAAAAGGTTACAACAGGAAAAAAAAAGCTTACATTTCTATTTCTCTCTAAATCCAATACATAATATTACTTATTCAACATATTATAAATCATACTGATTATATATTTTGGCATATATATATATATATATATATATATATATATGAAACTCTCATTCTCATTATACCCATTGTTATTATTTATTCCCATACTTAACATTTTGAAAAATATACTATTAGTAATTTCATTCTTATTTCTATCATTTTCAAACTAAATTTAACCTATTACTATTGCTAAATGTACTCCGTCCCCAGAGCCAATTATGCCTCTAATTACTCCACCTTCCAAAATTGTAACTCTGCTTGTGGAGGTGTGATACCTTCCTCTTTTACTAACACCTTTTCCATAAATATCTTCCATATCATTTCCAAATCACTCCCTTTCATTTTTCTGTTTTTGACCTTAATTCCACATTAACTTATTAATTGTGATTTTCCATACTTTATACCAATCCTCTATTTGAAAATCTCCTTGAATTTTCCATTTTCTTGATATAACTAACCTTGGTGCAGTTAATAAATTTGTAATTAGATCCTTCATTGCCTGGGTACAATTAACCTTATATATAGATAACAATGCTATACTAGGACATATTTCTAAATCAATTTCTGTTATCCCTTTTATCTCTTTAAACACCATTTGCCAAAATTTCTGTACACATTCACAACTCCACCACATATGAATATAAGTACCAATTTCTTGGCAACCCCTCCCACACAACCTTGAGTAATTCTTATCCATGCAATTTAACCTTACTGGTGTTAGATACCATCTCTAAATCAATTTATAATCATTCTGTTTTATCCATACAGATAATTTTTTTAAATGATGCTGATTCAAAATTTTTTCTCAATCTTGAATATCTATTTTTTCTACTAAGTCTTCCTCCCATATTTTTCTAAGATATTCCTCTTGATCTTTATGTTTTGACAACATTTTATATATTTCACTTGTGATACCCTTCAAAATTTCATTTTTCTCCATATTTTCTCTTTGATTAATCATTTGTTCATATTTAGCACATTCTCTAAAATCTTTATTACTCCTATTCCAATTCCTTGTCCACAGCTCTAATTGAATATCTTTGTCCCCTGCAGCCTCTCCTTTATCTTTGTTTGTCATTATATTCATCCAGTCTTTCAACTTGTATATTCTCTGCTCCTTTAATTCCTTCTCTAATTCACCTCTCAAATTCACTGGAAATTTTTCCAGCATCACTACTGGGGTTAATGTTGAAGTAGCAGGCATTAACTTTTCCCTATTTTTCTTCCAAATCTCTAATATATTTTTCAAAAAGGGGTTTTCTATTTTTTCCATTTCCCATTTCCTCAGTTCTGATGCAAAAAGACATCCTTTTCAGCATGCGTACATTGTTACAAAATAAATATTAATTCATAAAATTCTTTCAGTACAAAAGACCTGCTTAGCTTCATCTGTTCCTCTGAACAGACAACAAAGCTTACAAATTTTCACTTTTTCAAGGGCTATTCAAAGATCTCCTAAAGTATGTTTTCATTTTATTGTTGACACTATAAACAATACACAACACTTTAAATTCATGATTGCTTTCTATTGTTGTTCCTCATTTGAAAAAAAATAGACTTTAAAAATAAGGTATAAACATGTAATAGGGAAAGAAAATCTTATCATGCTTCTTTTATAATACAACCTGGGAAAAAAATAGAGAGACAGCACTAATGTAATCTTGTCAGACCCTTTCCAAGTAATACAGATGAGCAGGATCTTCCAGTTCCTGAATTCCCAGTACACTGTTTATTTCATGGTCCAGCTATAAATAAGTTAAGGTAGCTACAAAACAGAAATAAAGGAAGAAATGCAGTGCAGATGTTGAAAACATGTGGTACAGTCAGAAAAAAATGAGTGGGGGAATTCCAAAATATAGAATGCAAATGGAAAATTGGAGGGAACATTTGGCTAATTCATCCAAATAGAAAGAAATACTCTGCATTCATCAAGGGCAATTATATGAAAAACAATTCATCTCCAGGATAGTCAAATTTGCTTTTCACACAGACATCAATAAGTTTTCTGTGGAGTTAAAAAAATAGGTTTTCACATAATCAAATCAACAATAAAGAAACGGAGATTTTATAATACATCTGTCATTTCCTTGTGTTTTGGATGGAATTTGACCTATTTTCTTGACCAATTATTGAATTAGTGGCAACATGTTGGGGTCATAAGGAATCCACCAAGGAGTCTACTGGGCTTGGCTCACCTTGTAGAATTATGCTTCTTAATGCTATAGGGAATACAGTTGCAATGGCAGGAAAAAGCTCTGGCAATCCAGTAAGCGTACCTTCTATCATGACCTTCTGCATGTCCACTACCCGTAACATTGTAGACACAAACCTATGGACTGTGAATAGCTACTCACTGGTGAGCTATACCAGGGACTAAGCAATTAAGAAACCTTTTGCAATTTCTTTTGCTTTGTACTCAGATAATCAAAATATCACTCTTAATTTAGAGTGGAACTATACATTACATATAGCCTGGTGATTCCCTGATGGCTTTCCTTTCTGTGTACACTTGCTTTACAACAGCTTCACCACAGTAGAGGAGAACTAGCAGGGAAATGTCTATCTTTACTCTTAACTTTCAGAAGTTCTGCATGAAGCCACAGATTGTTGCAATGGGTGCTGGAAGAAAATCAGGTATCTATAGAGAATTACTTACATCCATTGTTAGAAATGACATGATGAAAAGGTCACGTGTTATATCTATTCTTTAACAGCCATAGCAAGTTAAATGTTAGGCAACAGTCCCATACTGCAAATCCAGAGGATGATCATACTCCAGGCAGAATGTGTTCCTGAGGCTACATGCGTGGCTTTTTACTCTTGACCCCTTCAGACTCCTCAGACTGCTCTTTTTTGGCAGATAAGGCAAGTTGCCTTGCTTGCAAGACTCCAGGGGAGGCAATTCAGCTTTTTAAAGGGTTGCAGGGCCTCTCAGCCCTGCTAAAAATAAAAAACAAACAAACACATTCCCCTCCCAAAATTCTAAGTGGATTTCTAGCCTTTTTTAGTTTTTTTCTGTCTTCTTTTTCTTTTCTTTTTTTGGAGGGGATATTTCTGGCACTCTGACAGCTCCTGGAGACTTCCAGATACACCAACAGATCCATCTTACTTTAAGATTGTACTGGATCAACACATATCTACATACAACAAAGCTAACGACCAAGGTACCCTCCAAATCCAGTTAAAAGCAAGTTCTGTCCCAAGGAAGCTTCACTTGTAATTCACCATTTATTGAGTTATGCTTATCCAAAGATGCTGCTGTGAGTCAACATATTTGCTCAATAGATCAGCTCAACAACTCTCACGTTTTTCCATGCTCAGGACTCAATGCTTTGTAAACCTCTAATCAGCAACTTTAAAAATGCCGTAATCACTAAAAGTCAACATAGATTTCTCAAAAATAAGTCATGCCGACTTCCTGTTGCATGGCACGCACGAGCGGTCGTTCAGAAAAGTGCTGCGCAATTCCGAACCTCCACCTGCTGGTTCCAGCCGGTTCGAGAGCCATGTGAACCAGCTAGACATCCCCTTGGTAAGGGGGATGCGGAAGAGGTCCGAAGGGGATCCAGAAGTCCGGTGCCGAGCTCTCTCTGAAAGGAGAGAGCGGAGGTGCTGGGAAGGATCGTAGGACCGTGACGGAACCTCCAGGCTCGCCGCTTTAGTGGCACAAGCGCCGCCGCCGACTTTTAAATGAAGAAGACACATAGAGACTACAACTAGCAACCCGATCTGGATTACAATTATTTAAGATCGCAAGAAGTACAAACCTGCATTCGCTGATAGTGAGCTGCTTTAGGAAGAGACCCTGAAGGCTGTGAGTTAGCTGACAATTTAAAGCTACAGTAACCGGGTTGGTGAGTGCGAGGCTGGAATTTTCCTTTTCTTTTTTTGCTATTTCTTTGGATATAATACGGTTTCTTTTAAAAACAATTAAAGAGTTAGTTTTTTGGGGCTGGACTGGACTGGGATTAACATTGGAAGGTAAAGATTTCAAGTAACTGATTCAGCTTTCGTGCTTAAAGAGACTTTTATTTTATTTTTCTTTTAGTTTTGCTTGGCAAAACAGAGAGACTTGTGGATTTATATGCTGTCATAAATACATTCCTCTGGATTAATACTTCTTTTGGGAACTAACTTGGATTTGTGAATTGTTTTCTTGGCTTTTTTGTTGGAAAATGTACTTTGGTGTGGTGGTTTGCTGAAGAGGAATCTCTGTGGTTTTTTTAGTTCATCAAGGACTGTGGATTTGAAGCTAATTGTTGTCTTTGGCACCTGGATTTGATGCTATGGGATTTACCAAGGCGTAAGTTAGAGGCAACTAAAGAACTGTCACATTGTCCTTAAAATAATTATTTAATTCTATTTTTGCTTGTTTAATGTACTTCTCCCTCTTGAATATCTCTTCATTCAATCTCCATGTCCTCTCTCTGTCTATAATCTTAAGTTTCATTTGCAATGGATTATGATCCGAACATAAATTTAGAAGAATGTCTATATCCACTGTCTTCAACATCAAATCCTTAGATGTCAAAATCATATCAATCCTAGACATTGATTTATGTCTGTCTGAAAAAAATCTATATCCATCTAATTGTCCATTTTTATATCTCCATGTATCATAAAAAAAAAAATTTGGGATGCAAGTAAAGCTGTGATGCGAGGAAACTTTATCAGATGGTCCGCAGAAATCAGGAAAGAGAGGAAACAGACCAAAGATTTGATTCTGGGGAGGATGAAAGAACTAGAGAAACAGATGAGGGAAAAACCGACGGACAACAAGATAAGACTACAGATGAAGGTTTGTCAAGCTGAATTAAATCAACTAAATTTGCAGGAAATAGAACAACAGATGCGAAGAGTGAGATATACTTTCTTTGAACAGGCAAATACACCTTCTAAACTTTTAGCTAGTTTACTTCGTAAAAGAAGGGTTAGAAATATTATTACAGAGATTAGAGTCGGTGATGGGAAAACTATAAAACAGGAGGAGATAAAACAGTCTTTTTATAAATATTACATGAAGTTAATGAGCTCGATCTCCTCAATGAAAAGACAAAAAGAAATGGAAGAATATTTGGAAAAAATGAACAAAATGAGATTCACTGAGGAGCAGAAATTGATTCTGAACAAACCCATATCGATGATGGAGACAGTTGAAGCTATTAGGAATGTGAAGAATGACAAATCTCCTGGACCAGACAGCTTCACTGCAAAATATTACAAAATAATGGAATATGAAGTTTTGATATCTTTACAGAATACAATGAATGAGATAAGAAAGGAGAGAATACCCGACACCTGGAAGGAAGCTAATGTGGCTCTAATAGCAAAAGAAGGAAGAGACTTAACAGATGTCAAGAATTATAGACCAATTTCATTACTAAACACAGACTAAAAAATCTTTGCTGCAATTTCTTCTTCAAGAAAATATACATGAGGACTAGAATGGCTTCTTACCAAAGAGAATGATGCGAGACAATATTAGGACAGTGCTAAATATAACTGAGTATTATGAGAAACATAATGAAAGAAAATTGGCAGTGATATTTGTGGATGCAGAAAAGGCCTTTGATATGATTAATTGGTCATTCTTGAAGACGGTCATTAAACAGGCTCAAGCCAGAGACAACTTTATCTCTTGGATTGAAGCAATATACAGTCAACAACAGGCAAGACTGATTATTAATGGAGAGAGAACAAAACAGATTGAATTGCATAGGGGAACAAGACAAGGTTGTCCCCTATCTCCGCTGTTATTTATCATGACATTGGAAATACTTAATAATGCCATAAGAGAAGACAAGGCAATAAGAGGACTTCAGATAAAGAAATATCAGTATAAACTCAAAGCATTTGCAGATGATTTGGTTTTGCTTCTGGATGATCCTCTTAGCAGTATTCAAGGGTTGATGGACATTGTTCAAGAATATGGAGAATTTTCTGGATTCAAGATAAACAAGGAAAAAACAGTGATTATAACAAAAAACATGAGGGAGAAAGAAGAGAAGGAACTTGAACATTTAACAGGTCTTAGTAAAGGTCAAAAAGCAAAATATCTGGGTGTCTGGATTACAAAAAGAAATAATGAACTATTTCAGAATAATTATGAAAAAAAATGGAAAGAGATAATCAAGGATTTGGAGAAATGGACTAGAATGTGACTATCTTTGATGGGAAGAGTAGCAGTTATAAAAATGAACATACTTCCCAAGATGAATTACCTTTTCCAAAATCTTCCTATTATTACAAATACTAAGCCTTTTATACAATGGAAGAGAGATTTAACTAAATTTATATGGCAAGGGAAAAAACCAAGAATAAAATGAAATATCATGACAGACTCAATAAGAAGAGGAGGGTTGCGCCTACCGAATTTACAGATATATTTCAAGGCAGCGGCACTTACTTGGATAAAAGACTGGATGAATCTTCAAAATACGAGAATGTTGACATTAGAGGGAGCTGATTTAAGGATGGGTTGGCATGCCTACATGTTCTATGGGAAAGCTGCGGTTGACAAAGACTTTGTTCATTGTTTTGTAAGAAAATCACCACTTAAAATATGAACTGACAACAAGAATAAGAACATTAGGCAACTACCTACATGGGTCTCCCCTCAAGAAGCCTTCTTTGGAAGATGGTCTGATTCAGACAAGTGGGTGTGTTATGACGACATATTAGAAAAGACAAATCTGAATCTTTTTAAGATGAAATCAAGAGAAAAATTGGAATCAGAAGGAATAAAGTTAAACTGGTTCCCTTACAGACAGTTAACTGAGAGATTCCAGATGGATGTGAAAACTTATGGAATAGAACCAAAAGAGCAAGGAAGAATGCTGAAGTTACTGCAGAAAAACCCGCCTCATTTATTATCACATGTATACCAAGAGATTTTAAATCAAGAAAGAGAAGATGAGACAGTCAAATCAGCAATGATATTGTGGGCTCAAAATGTTGGACATCCAATTCAATTAGAGCACTGGGAACAGAGCTGGCAATGGACACAAAAATTTACTGCAGCTCAGAACCTAAAAGAGAACTACTATAAGCTTTTTCATAGATGGTACATGACACCAGAAAAATTAAAGAAGATATATAGTACGGGAACAGGTCAGTGTTCGAAGTGTCAGGAGAATGTTAGAACACTATTTCATATGTGGTGGTCATGTCCTAAGGCTAAAAAATATTGGAATGATATACACGATATGATATGTAAAATATCGAGGGTTCAAATTGATAAGAAACCTGAACTGTACTTATTAAATATGACACATGTGTTAGATGGAACTGTTGCAAAGAAATATTGGCGAATAATGCTATATATGATTACGGCAGCCCGTATTGAATATGCAAGGCTATGGAAAACTGAGCAGATACCTACAATATAGAGCAATGGTGGGCAACTTTTATTGAAAATCGGAATGCAGATATAGTCTCTCAGAGATTAAAAGGAAAATCAGATGATGACATTAACAAAGAATGGCAAATTGTTCTGGAAATGGGTGGGGTGTTGACAGGTAACAATTTTTAATTCATGGTAGCATGAGTAGTTAGAAGTAAAAATCAGTGGAATATCATGGAACATGTAAAGTAGGGTTGAAGAGCAGGATCTATCTTGTATATTAACAAATGTAATGCGATGCATAATGTTGAAATGTCAATGAAATAACAGTATTGAAATCCAGAGAGGAGTGGAAGGAGCCCTGGTGGCGCAGTGGTTAAATGCCAGTACTGCAAGCCACAAGGTTGTGAGTTCGATCCTGCCAGGCTCCAAGGTTGACTCAGCCTTCCATCTTTCCGCAGGTCGGTAAAATGAGTACCCAGCTTGTTGGGGGCATGTATAGAAAAATGTATCGAAATACATGCTATTTGTAAGTTGTTCGCTGCCTCGATCCATATGGAGAGGCGGGATACAAATAAATAACAAGAAGAATAAGAATGAGAAGAAGAAGATAGCGGTAATAGTTCGGTAAAATGTACAATGAGAAATGTTGTTTTATACAATGTAACCACAATAAAATTAATTAAAAAAAATAAGTCATGCCAGACTAGTCTTATTTTTCTTTTTTTATGGCAGAGTTACAAGCTTGATAGATGAAGGGAATCCTGTGGACATAGCATATCTTGATTTTAGTAAGGCCTTTGACAAAGTTCCCCATGACATTTTTGCAAAGAAGCTAGTAAAATGCGGGTTGGACAAGGCTATTGTTAGGTGGATTTGTAACTAGTTGACTGACCGAACCCAAAGGGTGCTCACCAATGGCTGCTTTTCATTGTGGAGAGAAATAACAAGTGGGGTGCCACAGGGTTCTGTCCTGGGTCCAGTGCTATTTAACATTTTCATCAATGACTTGGATGATGGAATAGAGGGCATGCTGATCAAATTTGCAGATGATACCAAATTGGTAAAGGTTGCTAATATGTCAGAGGACAGGATCAAAATTCAAAATGACCTTGACAGATTGGAGAGTTGGACCAAAGCTAACAAAATGAATTTCAACAGAGAGAAATGTAAGGTCCTACACTTAGGCAGAAAAAAATGGAATGCACAAATATAGGATGGGGGATTCGTGGCTGGATAACAGTACATGTGAAAGGGATCTAGGAGTCTTGGTAGATCACAAGCTGAACATGAATTACCAGTGTGATGTGGCAGCCAAGAAAGCCAACGCAATTCTTGGTTGCATCAACAGGAGTATGGTGTCTAGATCAAAGGAGGTAATGGTACAACTCTATTCTGCTTTGGTTAGACCTCATCTGGAATATTGTGTCCAGTTCTGGGCACCTCAATTCAAGAAGGATATTGACAAGCTGGAGTGTGTCCAGAGAAGGGCGACCAAAATGGTGAAGGGTCTGGAATCCATGCCCTATGAGAACTGGCTAAGGGAGCTGGGTATGTTTAGTCTTCAGAAGAGGAGATTAAGAGGGCTCATGACAGCCATATTTAAATATTTGAAGGGATGTCATGTCAAGGAGGAGCAGGCTGGAGGAGCGGGCTTGTTTTCTGCTGCTCTAGAGATGAGGACAAGGAGCAATGGATTCAAGCTGCAGGAAGGGAGTTTTCACCTGAACCTCATGAAGAACTTTCTGATGGTCAGAGCTGTCCAGCAGTGGAATATGCTGCCTCGGAGTGTGGTGGAGTCCCCTTCTTTGGAGGTGTTTAAGCAGAGGCTGGATGGCCATCTGTTGGGAATGGTTTGATGTGTGTTCCTACATAGCAGGGGGTTGGATTCAATGGCCCCTGGGGTCTCTTCAACTCTATGATTCTATTAAAAAAGAGCACACACATTAAAACTTGCCAAAAATTATATTTTTTCCCTTGACTGCCTGATTCTAAGCATATTTACAGAAAAGTTTCATAAAATATAGTAAAGTGATAGGGAACTGCTAGTGTTGGAGGAAGAGCTTCACTGGCCCCCTTGAGTCATTGGAGGGCCACACACCCATTGTCACTCCATGCCAGAAAAACTTCCCAAAAACTAGAGGGATTTTTCCCCCTTGAATAGCCATTAGTTTCCCCCATCTTCTGGAGGTTAGCACTGTTTAATTCACCTGATTTTCAAGTGTCTTATTTTGGGGTGGGTGGCTGGACAAGTAACCCTTTTCAAAATAGGAAGTGATTGGAGTTCCTGCTCCAGTTACTACCTCTTTTGATCGAAGGACTTTGCAGGGCCTAAAAAAGATAAAGGAACTCTTAATGCCTGAAACTGTGGCAGAGACTTGGGATGCCATTCGCCATTTGAGACTGAAACAATTTCATAAGTTCAGTGGATCCTTGGAGGCCCACAAAAATGAATGTGATTGAGGGACCACACCTGGTTTAATAGGACTAATCTCAGGTAAACATGTGCAACAACAGAGGGGAAATGTCTAGCTCTCTGTGTTGTTGAACTGCAGTTCTTGTCATCCCTTACCACTGGTAACACTGGTCGGGGCTGATGACATTTGCAGTCCAACAACACCTGAAAGACCCATATCTGGTATATAGCCTTGCTATCTAACTTCTTAATCTTTGTTACATTGCCTGGATGTAGTCAGCTAACTATTAAATTATATTTTGTATGAACATTAGTTACAAGAAAGGACTTCTCTTTCACAATCATTCAGTTTCCCAAATTAGAATCTGAAAATGAGCCCTGCAGCAACATTTTTTAGTGTCAAGTATTCCCATTAGGTTCTTGGCCAGAGAGAAGATGGGCTCCATCATCTTCATTAGCTGTACAGTGGTGGGAATTTCCACAGTAGTAACTTGTATGACTGTGCAGGAGCTCTGTCTGGTAAACCTACTGAGCAAGATTCCAGCCAGCCACACCCTCTTCTAGGATACTCCATTTCATTTCTTCCCAGCACTCTGTCAGTGCTCTATGCCCAATTCTGCTCAGTCCACTGAGTTGGCTCAAAGGTCTTTTACCCCATAGGCAATCTAAGGCTTCAGGAGCCATACTCACACATTCCACACAGAGAGAAATGAGAAGTTTACAATGAACCTTAACCTTTATTTAGTTGGCATCAAAAGGAACAATGTAAAATTAAAAAAAACTTTTAATTAATCCCAACATCATTATACTTTATGTGCTAAGTGACCCAGAGCTGACACTAAAAAAACAGACGTGGGCAATTGCTAGGGATTCAGGAGCTATATATACTTATATGCTCTGTTTTAATAAGTACAATATTTGGTCATTATATTTGTAAGAACATAATATTTGTAATATATGCAAGATATAAGAAAAACAACTTGCATCAAATTTGATGGCTCTTAATATCATAAGCAAACTAGTTGGACTGTGCAACTGGGCCAACACCATTAGTTCACACTGAGCAGTTTGGGGATTTGCATGTGTTTTCTTAGCCAGGGTGTTTTTTCATTGCCATATCAGAAGTGTTTTGCCATTACCTTCCTCTGAAGTACAGCCTATAGCACCTCATATGTGTCAGTGGTTTCCCGTCTAAGCACTAACTAGGACTGACCCTGCTAAACTTTCATGATCAGACAAGATCTGGTGCCTTTGAGGCATTTAGGCTCCATTTGCTTTTGTTCACCTTTTGTTTTTAAGTTTTTTTTTTTAAATGTTTGTATGAAGCACAGATTCTTTCAAGCCTGCTTTCATCTTGTCCATGAATCATGCTGTCTTGGCTACACAAGTGTTTGGAAAATGATTTTGCTGTTAGTAGAACATACAAAACAAATTGCTTGCTTGTTTTGAGTGTCTTAGACTGAGAAACTAAGTGGAACAAAATGAATGTTAAATGGTAATGAATTCAATAGAAGGCATGTGGAATTCCTTTATCCAAAGAGATACTGCAAAGATATTATGTTTTGCTTACTCACAACTCTAGATGTCATGACAGTCTTTCAATGTACCACAGAATGCACTATAAAAATTAGTGATCAGTAAACTTCAAACTTTCCATCAATGAAGGGCATTTATTTCTACTGAAATCAACAAGCTTGAGTGTATGCATCAACTCATAGTGAGAGATTAAAATAAAAGTGTTTTGAGATAACATTTTTGCCATTCCTCAAAAATAGGCAATAAAGTTGGTTAATAAATGTTAAAGTATAATCAATGATTCATTTAACAGCACCATTGAAAACACAATCTCTCTTTTCGACACATATGCACAAAGAGGAAAAAGTGAGCATATCTGACATTCACGAGGAATGTACAAAGCATCTGCAAACAAATCATGAACGTAGCTTTTGGTGGATGCATGGATAAAAGTTACTGCATTTCAGTGCAAACAAAAAACTTTTGACAGATTTTGGAACAGTTAGGAAAAATGAACACAATACAATTTTCCTCCTTCTTTCAACTTCCATTATTATCCTCTGGAAATTGCACAGGGAAATGCTTACTTACAAAAATTTCCCATTGGTCTTTGATCCTAGAAGAACACGGTGCTCTGATTCTTCTCGAGATATCATCCCATGGAACCAGGGCATCTTCAAATGTGCTGTTGTTGCAATCAATTTCTCTAGCTGTGGTTTCTGACTAATAATTGCTTGTTCAAGAGCATGTCCCTGCACAGTGGACAAAACAGGGGAAAGGTGTAAGAATATAACATAAGCATTTCTAGAAGCTGTGCTAAATTTTGAATGACTTGGAAAATCCAAAGTTTTGTTTGATAGCTACTCTGAAAGGAGCAGCCAAAGGTGGGCTAGTTGTGACTGCCTCCAACACATAAGGTAACTTGCTGTTTATCTGGAAAAGCTAATGTGGGCCAGAAACAAAATACAAGGGGCAGGGACTTAAACAGGTTTTAGATGGCTAGTCGTGGTTCTGAAGGCTCCTGGGAGCAACAGGTCATTTTAAAGGCTTTTTCTCCCTCTTGCATAGACAGAGACCAGGGATATGTAGTCCACTGAGGTCTGGGGAGGGGAGGAAATGGCCCTTGGATCCTGTAACATTGCAAGGAGTAGAATAAAAACCAGGACTTTTTAAAAAAAGTACAGTCCTAATTTGATTTTTGCAAATTTGATTATTTGTGAGGTGCTCACTTGCTCCCCCTCCCATTCCCTGGCCTTTTGCTCAGACGCAGGGAGGGGAAAAGATCTTCACTCCTCTACACTTTCCCACCTGTTGCCCACACAAGGGTGCTGACAGGAGCAGGCAGGAGGGGTGCAGGGGAAAACCTTCCCTTTCACTCTTCTGCTTGTCACCCATGTGGGAGCACAAACACAGGGCAGAGCAGGGGGGCAAGCAACTGGAGAGGGGGAAGGTTTTCCCTCTGCTGCTTTTCCCCTACACCCACAGCAGGAGAAAGAATGAGGGAAGGAGGAATGCTTACTGGGGGGGGGAGGGTCATGATTTTTTTTTTACTTTTGTGAGAGTTCTGTGCCCCTAACCCTCACAAATGTGGAGGGCTTACTGTATACTAAAAATGGCAAGATAAACCAATATTTTCTAAGCAGCATGCAAACAACCATGCCATCCAAAAGTATGCCCCGAGTAATGTCACAGTCAGTGATATGGGAAGTTTGGTTGCTGCATGCATGATGCTACAAAAGAATTTCAAATAGTTTCAAGTTTATTTCCACAACAGAAATGTGTGTGTGTGTGTGTTGGGGGGGGGCAGAGGAATGAATATCAGTCAGTAAATATAGCCTTTTTGTTATGTGACAAGATTTGCTATTCATATTTTGGATATCATCACAGAACAAAAAGTTTGGGCCAAGAACCTGCATCATCAGATGTAATTATGATGACAGAACTCCATCAGTGCAGTTACTGCCACCCTTTCCCCAGAAAAATCCCCTTTGCTGTCTAACAGCACCCCCAACCAAAGTTTCTGTAGCAATGCAGATTGGGGTACTGGGAATTGATGCCTGCAGTGCCCTTCCAGTCAGGAGGCACATCAAGAATAAGCAACTAGAGAGACCTCACAGAGTACTGCAACAATTGTTTATCTCAGTGTGGCCCTCAACCAACAAACACTGCAGAAGTCATTTCCCAGGATTTTGGTCTGCAGTGCAGTGCTACCAGCCTCAAAAGGCTGATTTTGAGGATCATATCCAGTTGTTAATGATCATAAACATGAATCTCTTATAGTTAAAAGACTGTAAGTCCAGCAAATTTATCTGTCTTTGATTTGTTACCCTCCTCTATGCCTTTCTTTATTTATCAGGTACTAAATGTAAAAGGGAGGGGAAAAAATAGGAAAAAAGAATAAACTCACATGCAAGTTCCAAGTTTGTCTGACATATTCCCTGATTAGATTTTCTTTTAAGTCTTCAAATTGACTGGTTTTTGGTTCCACTCCTGGTGGGCGATTACATGGTTTTCTGAGCAGGCAAACAAGACCATCTATTTCATCTGAGTGGTAGTTAATTAGTTCTACAGGACTCCTGTGGGATTTTCCTCCTGTAATGGCATAAGAGCCACTAATTTCTCTTTCAATGGTATAGTGGTAAACTTTACTATTATGAACCAGGGACAAAGCAAAGCCCCCTAGATAGTTTCGGCTCTGTCGCAGTAGGTACAGTCCATTGCTTAGTCCACCCTGCATCAAATAATCTTCAGCTTCCTCACGTGTGATGTTGCCAAAGAAGTAGGGGAGGTGGCTATTAGAATTAAGACTTGCCATTTTTCCTTTTGCCAAAGAATGATTAATTCTTTGTAGAAATTATTTTACACCTGCAAAGAAAGAAGGAGCATATGTTGAGAAAACTAACCTTGGGGGATGAAACAGGATTATTGACATTATAATGCAGTCAGATATTGGTTTAAACAGAACAGAGAGTCCACTGATTAATGCCAGCCTGGCAGCCTTATTTACAGACATAGGGTGGGATGCCACATAGGCTGGGATACCCATAATTTTTTTGTATGTCAAGTCATAAAATTAACCCTTGGTAGAATCAAATATGAAACTCATTGGACAGCTTTGGGCTAGTCACTCTCTTTCTCAGCCTAACCAACCTCATAGATTTGTTGTGAGGATAAAGTAGTGAAGAAGAAAATCATGTACACTGAGTTGCATTCACCAAAGTCCAGAAAGAGGGTGTCCAGGCAAAAGTCAAAGATACAAGGAGTCAGCTATGCTGTTACCACAGATGGAATCAGTTGGCTACAACAGCTTCCTCCTATGCTGGCCTCTTGTTATATAGACTCACAGTCTTGCCCAGCTGTGGCCTAATTAACAAGTCTTTCTTATATAAACACTGCCAGATGCCTGGGCTCTCCCTTGTCCACCTATACTGTTTGCCCTAGGTACTGTTCCTCTCGTGTTTCTAGAGTATGTCTGTTGGAAGGGTCCTGTCTGGGTCTTGGGGACAGGAGCATAATAGCTAGGTTGTCTGCCTATATAGAATTATCAGCAGGCAAATGATAGAAGTTGAAAGTGTCTTGCCTAAGGCCACCCAGCAAGTTCATAAGTAAGAAGATGGGAGAGGTGCGACCAAACTGACTGTACCAGTTCTGAGGCAGGGCTAAGAAAGAATTCTGCCTCCAAACATGAAATGCTGTTGCTAGTGGTTCTATGCAAGAAGGATCACTGTTTTGACTTCAATCTTATGTTCCTATTAATCTGGGAATTTACCACTGGCTCAGACTCTTAAGCATTACACTTTACAATTACTTGCATGTGCATACAACCTAAGGGCTTGTCTGAACTGCTAATTATAGCTTAGTGGTAAATTCAATTGCCAGTGCATGCCGGACTGCTACAAATTCAGTTGCTCTTCTAATTCAACAGCTGATGTGTGTTTAAGTATAACTCTGCAGCTATGCATTGTGCTGGGCCCGCAAACTGGCTACTGGTTTTGCTGGATCAGTTCCGTTTCAACTCACTGGTTTTTTAAAAAGTTTTTGCACTGCAACATTCTCAGATGAACACTTTAGACATTTATTATTTTAATTTCACACGGGAAGCCACAACTCTTCCGTATTTACATACATCTCCAGCTCAAAGCTGTCTTTGTATTTCCTCCTGTGGCTACTGGACATTCAAAAGTCATCTGCTTTAACTAGAAGCAATCTTTAAAAGGTCAGAAAGAAATATACCTATAGAACTAATAAAGCACCTCCTATCCTTCAGACTCCCCCCCAACAAAGCAGCAGCAAGAAAACATTTTTACATTGCTTTTTATCCAAAAGTTTCCCGGAGCAGCTTGTAAATACCAACAATAAAATTTTTCCCTGCTTTCAAACTAACCAAATAACCATTATTATTGTTGTGTATCTTTAAGTAATTTATGACTTATGGTGACCCAAAACTGAATCTGTCATCAGGTTTTCTGAGGTTAAAAGACATTACAGACAAGGAAAAATACATGACATGGGAGGAGGAGAAGAGTATCACCAGTTCTTGCAGTTACAGTTAAAGTTCTTATAATAGCCAGCTGGAATGCAAACTGCTTAGTTTAGCCTGAGAGAATGGCTGTAATAGCCAAAGGCACCAGGTCTCTAAACAGAGGCTATGGAATAAAACTAGTCTCGCTTTGCTAAATGTTAAACAGCGTATACAAAATGTTATTTTAATCAATAATTTCCAAGAACAGTTTTTTAAGTATAACTATTAACATTTCATATTATTTTAATTCACTAGAATCATAGAAATGTAGAGTTGGAAGAGACCACAGGGGCCATCCAGTCCAACCCCCTGCCATGCAGGAACACCCTCAAAGCACTCCCGACAGATGGCCATCAAGCCTCTGCTTAAAAACCTCCAAGGAAGGTTTAATGCTCTGTTTGTGAAGAAAATTTGGAGGGCATTTAAAGTTACTTAAACATTAATGTTTTAAATAAATGATTAATGCAAGTGATCAACTTTACAGAATTTTCATTGTTTCCATTTTAATCAATTAATTGTTTTCCTGATTTAATATTACATTAATGTTTCCAAGCTCTGCTGCACCCTAACGGAAGGCATGAATAATTATGCAATGCTATGCATTTTCTCTAAATGAACAAAATATCTGACATCTTATTCCTTATGTCAGTGAAATAATTCTGACTTGGAGTTGGGGATGGAAAGAAGGTCCACTTACTTTTCCTCTCAGAATGAATAACTTTGATGACAAGAATTGAATAAACTTGCTACTCCTTCATGAGAGAGGCAATTAATGCATCCTTCTGCCAGTCCCAAACTCTTATTGGTGGCATGGTCATGAAAAATTAAACCTTTCAAGGAACAGTGTTTTTTTTTGTACAAACTTGAAAAACACCAGCAAAGTAATCAGACAGCTCCATTATCGATTATTTTCCATTATCAATACATATACACTCAAATTTCAGAAACAACAACCATAATACCAGGTAGAGACGCACTGAATAATATTGAAGGGCACACTAACCTGTACTGGTGAAAGACTGACTCACTTTGGGCTACATGACAAGAGACAGAGCTGACCAAGTGACCTTTTCCTTGTAGCAAGCTCAGATAGTCCGCAAAGAAAGTACAAAGAAATAGTCGTTTCTATGTTTAGACTGGGAAACAATGGGCAACCCTATCAGTCAAAATTTTTTGTTCCAATCCCTGTAGGCATGTTTTGTCTTCTTCAAAATCATATCATATCATCAAATGATAGTACAATTAAAATTATATTTATAAGTGGTACTAATTAGTGTAACTATATTACTTCATAATTTCCATTCACTAATTTATTGTTATATCTACATTTCTTCTTTTAATTGACAATTCTATTCATAGTTACTTCTTTCTGAGTAAATATACACAGGACTACACTACTACACAATAAGGTATAGGACTTGGCATATGTCTGATAGTGTGTGTAATATAATGATGGTTAAATCATCAAAGTATATTTATAGAAAAAAGAAATATATAAGGGAAATAATTCAAAATGAGACATTGATATCTGGCTTCCAATAACCAGAGTGTCTCTCCATTAAAACTGAGAAAGACAGACATTTCATACTGTCTTCTTCCCCAAAATCAGAACTATTGTAGTGTCTTGAGAAGGAAGAGAAGTATACCTGAAAGATGGAAGAAGAATAGAGGAATCTGACAAATAAAGCAATCTTTCAAATAAATCCACACACAAAACACACACAAATTTACCAGCAATCTCTCTACCTATATGTGTGCGTGTAATCTGTTGCATGTCTGATGCCCAAAGGCACATAAAACACCAACAATTTTCCAATTGTTTTGAGATGTTTTCAGTCTCAATAAGAGGTTATACATAAGCCTGTACTGTGGCATATGCAAAGAGAAAAAGCCATGGCTAAAGAAAATGGCCTCCCGCATAGTAGAAGACATTTGAAGAAAAGATTATCAGAAAAATAGTGTTTGATGTTCCCGCTGTTTTTACAGCTATATGTTTGCAATAAACTTAAAAAGGGACTGTTATTAATTCAAATGATTTCACAGAGAAGGCAACATTACTTTTCACATTTGCATCAGGATAATTAGGTTACGCCAAGTTTCTAAAAGTTGATTAATCATATTAAATATTTGTTTTCCTCATCTCTTAAGAAGAATAACCCCCAGGCTCCTGTACGAAACGCTGCATGTGAAAATGATGTATTGTTTACGATGAAAACAGCCTAACTATTTAACAATCTGCAATTAGGCATGAGGAAATGAAGGGTCATGCAGATTTTGTATGAAAAGAAAGTTTGGTACTGTACCCATCCAGAGTCTAAATTTGGAGTAAAACAAAAATCATAATATATTTAAAAAGATTAAGATGACGAATCTTTTGCTGAGGAAGTTTGAGACCTTGAGCACTGCAAAAGTATATCTTTTGAGAAATGCGATCTCAGTTTCTATCACTGAGTAATTTAGATATACTTGGGCACAACAAAAGTATATCTTTTGTTGTGCCCAAGTATATCTAACTTACTCAATGGTAGAAACTGGGATCACATTTCTCATGTTACTAAGTCAAAACACAGGCAGTTGTGTGATTGCTGGGAAGCACTGATAGACTTAAATTTGTTGTGCCATGGATGGATAATCAGGACTGCAGTTAGTATGAAACAGGAAAGGCTCCATGGAAACCTCTCCAGGGAACAGGTAAAAGGCTGGCTGTGGGTGTTGTCTGCACTAACCAATAGGCTCTACATGTGAAGACTTCAATATTTTGTACTCCATGTGTTAATATAATAAACTGGACCATACAGCTGTTTTTTTTTTGTTTTTTTTTAATTTTCACTTCAGTTCACTAGTCACTTGTTTAACAGGGAAAAAACACTGATCAAACCAAACCAAACCACCACCACATAAAGCGCATCCAAAGAAAACAGAATGGGACATCCTATAACAATGTGAAAATGTAAGGTTGACATTTGTAGGAAGCAGAATATGAATATTAAAAAGCTGCTAATATTGGAGCCACTGGAACAACATACAAAAATGAAAAAATTCATGTATAGAATTCTTAAAAAGTCACATTTCAAGAATAAACTAAAAATAGCTGTAATTTCCAATCTAAGGCCCTGAATATGTTCAGTATAATGAGGAAATACTTATTAAGTATGCCAAAGTAGAATTTTCCTGTGATTCTTCACCACCTAACTCCTATAAAGGGAAAACAGAGGCCCATATGACCCCCATCCCCACGGCACCAGTAGGCACTCTTGAAGTAGAGTTCAGGTCTAGGTCAAGGAACTGCCTCCTTTTGCCCCACAAGCTGGATGGCACTGAGTGGGTTGTAGGCAAGGCTCTTTCCTCTTTTGGTGCCTGTGGGAGAACCTCCTAGATACAAAATTGCAAACTGTGTATCCATACTGTGCCAGTATGGGAGACAGCTACCTATATCATCCCAAAATATCACGCTCACTTCTGCCACAGACCTCTGTTGCTGAAGTTTAAAGTGAGTTCCAGAGGGTATTTACGATCATGGTACCAATGCTATAATCATGAATATGGAGCATATTTGAATATGGAGCAGTTACAGCTATGTAGTTCTAGGTTACAAATCCATAATTGCAATGCAGGATACCAGTGATATTTCTAGAATGAGATTAATAATGAAAGTGCAACTTAAATTAGACTTAAATGTTTAAAAATACATTTCAACTGTCTATACTTTACATTAAAATATATTTGAAAAATGTATAAAAAGAATTTAAAATGCATTTAGTACAAAGTGCCTAACTGAACCAAAATTAATTAGCTAGTTCCACCCCTGCTCCATAACTTCTAGCCATATGTAGTGACTTTTGTTGGGTTGCAACAAGTCAGGACTACAATCCAAAGAAAGAAAGAAATATATGTCTGAGTTAAAGTGCATGGTTCTTCATACATAAATAGAACATGTGTTAAAAAGAGTTTTGAAAGTTTTATTTACAATTTGCAGGTATGAGGGTTTAAGAAACAATCTAACGGTTTTCATTTTAAATTGCACAAAACTAATGAAAACAGTATTACATATATTTTAACTATCCTGGTGGGAAGAATTTTTTTATTCTTTAACTGAGATTTAAAAAATTAAGAAAATAATGAGTTATGATATTCTTACCACAGGAACTGTTAATTTAAAATGAAAACCATTAGATATATTATGTAAAAATAAATCCCATCAAAGTTAAACATTTGTGTTTTCACAAATTGTTGTAGCAA
Organism: Ctenosaura bakeri; assembly: GCA_948474755.1. Classification (NCBI taxonomy): domain Eukaryota; kingdom Metazoa; phylum Chordata; class Lepidosauria; order Squamata; family Iguanidae; genus Ctenosaura; species Ctenosaura bakeri. The sequence continues at coordinate 71,664 of CAOLHI010003555.1, read as the reverse complement.
CCCAAGAGAATTACTATCATTATGTTAACATTATTCATGTCACTAATAACGGCACACAGATTTAAATACATCTCAGATTAGAGCATATGGATACAATGCGGCTTAACCACACTGAAATGAACAGGACTACATTTACTGTAACTGCACAGATTGTGGAAGTGGCAACAAAGTGCAACAAGCTTGTACCTAAAAATATTATAGTTGATGTTTCAAGTCTGTTTCAAAGGAGGAATGACCATGATTCATCCAAAGAGTGAAGCCTGAAACCTGTTTTACATGATGCATAAGCTTAACTGTACTGAGTCTAGAAAACACCTGCTTAATTAGATTTAAAGAACGTATCAAAGCAAAGTGTGAAGTGTCTCCACGTCCACTTCCTGTACCAACTTTATTTAAAACAACAGTAGCAGCAACAACAACGATGTAACACCTAGCTTTAAGTTCTGAGGAAGTTAAACGCTTGCTTAGTACCTTGTGAAATTCTTAATTTTGGGGCTCAGCCGGTGTGATACCGTATAGTAGTATGAGCATTGGACTATGAGTCTGTGGAAATCCACTGAGTGACCTTAGGAGAGTCACACTCTCTCAGTCTCAGAGGGAGGTAAAGGAAACCCCTCTCTGAACAAGTCCTGCCAAGAAAATCCCATTCACTTAAGGTCACCATAAACTGGAAACAACTTAAAGGCACAGAGCAACTAATTTAAGGGTGGGCAATTTAGGCAGGCCTGTGGCCAATTTTCCGCCCTTGACAGCCTCTGGGGAGCAAGGAGCCTGGAACTGTTTAGGAGTTAGGGGTGGTCAGTATTAACAGGCAGTTGTTATGAATTTTGCTTACTTGCAGGTACTTGCAGGGGGAGGGCAAATTATTCTTCTCATAAATCATCTTAAAACATCCTTAATTATGAAGGCTCTTATAATGTGTATATAGAAGTGCCTTCCACGCGTTCAGATGCAAGTGGACATAGGCTAGATTGTAGGCAGCCTTTTGTTATTCCTAAGAAGGCTCAATAAGAAATAGCCTTCTTACTGTTTCTTAGTCCTTAATCATTTAGTGCATTTCTGATATTGCCTAATTTATATTGGAGTTTTGGTGGCCCCGTTTTGCCAGATCCTTTCAGAGAGCTCAGCCTCCCCAGCCTAGTTTTCCTCCCCTCCTCCCTTCTGGGGGGGGGTGTCCTTGTTTGGGGGAAACATACTGCCAAAAAGGGAAAGTTAATGAACAAAAACCCTAGAAATCATCTCAAGTTCATGTTTGGTTTGAAAAATGGACACTTCTTATTTTAAGTGTAAAGACACTAGATTCTGTCTGATCTTGGAAGATAAGGAGTGTTAGCTCTGGTTAGTACTTCAATGGGAGACCTCCAATTAATTCTAGGTGTTGTTGGCTATGTTTCATAGGAAGGAACCAGCAAAATCGCCTCTGAGTATTCCTTGCCTAAGAAAACCTTATGAAATCCATATGGTTGCCATAAGCCAGCAGGCAACTTAAATGTACATACACACACAACTGGAGCTGCATTCTTTCTAGAAGATGAAGTGCTGCTCCTGGATGCTTTAGGGAGAGGTTATTTACATTTTTTTTAACAGAAAAGGGACTGTCAGAAGGAGACTGGGGCCATAAAAATAGCCTTGAGGCTACACATGGCCTCAAGGTCTCATTTTGCCCACTCTTGCTAGAGTTGGTCTCAGTAAATGCTACTTCCCTAATGTTTCTAAAAGAGAATACTCTTGTTTATCTTCAGATAAATTGATGACCAAAATCAACCGAGGAAATGATGAAATCCAAGTATTAAGCAGTGCTACTGAGATTTCGCTGTACTACAAATTGCAAGGAACTGCAAGGAGGAACAACCAATTGACTGGCCACAGATCAGCAGAGGAAAAATAAAATAATGGGCTTAAGTAGGGTCTTCAGCTGTATCAAATATTTTAGTGGTTTCATTATTACTTGAAATGGAAAAATATGGAGACCGCAGGACTTTGACATTATAGTGTTACAGAAATGTAGCTTCATCCCCATGATGGGCATTTGCAACATGAATTCAAATTCTATTCATAAATTTAACACAAATATATAACAGCAAAAGACAGAAGAGAAATTTATATTCAAAGAATGAAACAGTCTGAAAAGGCATTTTACAGAGATAAGAAACTTTGTTTTTTAAAAAACTAAACGGCTTAGGACAAAGACATTACAAAATTGCCTCCTCCTATATGAACCTATCTGAAATTCCTTGCTATATATCCTACTATCCTGTGGGGCTACGTTGGTGTTTATATGTGACAGTACATTCTCTGTAGCAACACCTTGACAGGGGAACTCCCTTCTAAAGGCTGGCACCATCTCTTCTGAGTTTCTACTTGGCACTGAACATGGTGTCGTTTTGCACACCCTTTGGCTCTTAAAATTAGGAGTGTCTGCTCTGGCTGTTTTTAAAACTATTTCTCTAGCTTCAGAAATATTTGTAAAGAGGAGTTTGGACTGTTTTTGCTTTTTGTTCTTAATTGATTGTGCATCAACTTAGTGCTCTGATGAGTTGTGACAAAAAATAAATAAGGTGAGCCAAAACATTTGTTTTACTAGTACATGTTCCAATGAAAGCTATTGTACAGTTTGAATCAAAAACATATATTTACGCAGCAGAAGATTATACAGCCTTAGCCTACTGTTTTTAAATGAGGAAGATTACTTGATTGTTCAGTGTGGCAGACAATGTGTTGTAGAGAAGACAGCATCTGACTTGGAGAGGGAAACTTGTCTGCCAACTCCTGCTTGGCCAAGACATTTGCTACACTGCATTACCACTCCATTAATGTAAGGTCCTACACTTAGGCAGAAAAAATGGAACACACAAATATAGGATGGAGGACACGTAGCTGGATAACAGTATGTGTGAAAAGCATCTAGGAGTCTTGGTGGACCACAAGCTGAACATGAATCAGCAGTGCGATGCTGCAGCCAAGAAAGCCAGTGTGATTCTTGGTTGCCTCGATAGGAGTATAGTGTCTAGATCAAGGGAGGTAATGGTACCACTCTATTCTGCTTTGGTTAGACCTCATCTGGAACACTGTGCCCAGTTCTGGGCACCACATTTCAAGAAGGATATTGACAAGCTGGAACACATCCAGCAGAGGGTGACCAAAATGGTAAGGGTCTGGAAGTGCCTCAGGGAGGTGAGTATGTTTAGTCTGTAGAAGAGAAGGTTAAGAGGGAACATGATAGCCATGTTTAAATATTTGAAGGGATATCATGTCAAGGAGGGAGTGCTTGTTTTCCGTTGCTCCAGCAACTAGGACAAGGAGCAATGGATTCAAGCTGCAGGAAAGGAGATTCCACCTGAACTTCAGGAAGAAATTCCTGATGGTCGGAGCTGTCCGGCAGTGGAATATGCTGCCTTGAAGTGTGGTGGAGTCTCTTTCTTTGCAGGTTTTTAAATAGATGGCCATCTGTTGGGAGTGCTTTGATGTGTGTTCCTGCAGACTGGACGGTCCCTGTGGTCTCTTCCAACTCCATGATACTATGATTTACTGAACTGGCCCTGAGCAAATCACCAGATCCCGTCTGATCTTGGAAGCTAAGTAGGATCAGGTTTGGTAAGTACTTGGATGGGAGACTACTAACAAATATCAGGTCTTGTAGGTTATATTTCAAAGGAAGAAACTGTCAACACCACCTCTGAGTTTTCCTTGCCTAAGAAAACCCTATGAAACTCATGAGATTGTCCTAAGTGGACAAGTGATTGCCCTATGCACACTTTTTGAAGCTTTAAAGAAAAAATTGAAATGATAAGAGCTCTTATCTGAATTAATCAGATTTTTTAAATAAAAAAAATAAGTTTAATTTTAATAAAAAGATTCAGTTCATCGAATACAGCATTCAAGATGGAAAAAAAAAATCGAGTGCACGTCTATTTCTATGGGAAGACCTACATATGCTTCTTGCCCAAGTCTCTTCCGTCTTAACAGCAATACCCTTTCCTTGGCAACTTCCAAAGGGTGAAACTTCCTACTACGAAATTTTAACAGAATTGCATCCGACTTCAACCCTGACAGAATGCAAACGCACAGCAATGACAACGAGAAAGATATTATCAGACGCCCCCAGAGAGAGAAAAAAATCCTTCTTATCCCTCTTTTTATGCTTAACGCCTCTTTTCCTGAACTCTTTATGGCTCTCCCACTCCTCACTTTTCCAAAACGGATGACAGGTGATTCCTTCGAGTTGGGAATATTATCACGCTCCCATTTCCAAAAGTTTGTCGCGTGCCTTCGAGTCGTTTCTGACTTGGGCTATTTCCGCACGAGCCTGTTATAGCGCTACGATTCCACTTTCAACCTCCTCTGGAATCCTGGGGTTTGCAGTTTCGGGAGGGGCCGGCCGGCCCCTCCCGAAACTGCAAACCCCAGGATTCCAGAGGAGGTTGAAAGTGGAATCGTAGCGCTATAACAGGCTCGTGCGGAAATAGCCTTGGAGAGACCCTATCAGGGGGCTTCCTGGGGCTGAGAGTGTGTGACGCGCCCAAGGTCACCCGGGAGCGTCCATGGCCGAGCGGGGAACCGAGCCCTCGCCTCCCGGGTCGCAGTCCCTGGCTACCAAGTCAAAAGGGCTGCTTCCTCTCCACCCCACCCCCCACTTTCACCACAACTCGGCTCGCCATCTTCAGCGCTTACCTGAAGGGAACGGGCGGGAACGCTCTGGGGCGCCGAGACCAGCGGCCCCTCGCCCTCAACCCGGCTCTTCCGTGCGAGGGAGGACCGCCGGCCGCGGCTCCTCCGCGGGACGCCTCGGCTCCCTTCCTCAGCCCCTCGCAGTTTCAACGCCGGGCACCTGAACCCTCCGCCCTTCCGCCCCAGCGTCCTTTCTCGCGTGGCCCGGCTTGCTGGACCCCCCGCCGAGGCCCCAGAGTCCGTTCAGGGTGAGTGGAGCGCTCGCTTCCTCATTTTCTCTCTCCCGGCCCCAGCGGTTTCCTCAGCACTTGGGTTTCAGCTCAGCAACACTTCCTCCTCGGGCAAAGCGTCTCTGCCATCGTTTGCCTGAGAGCGTCTCGCAGCCCGGCGGGGTGGGGTGGGGTGGAGAGGGGATAAGAGGAAGGGGAGAGGCGGGCCGCCCCTGAGAAGCCAGCGGGCCACCGTCCGCGGCGCTGTCGGGAGTCCGAAGGGCCGAGCGCCCCGAGGAGTGGGAGACGGCGGGTCCCTCCCCCGGTTCCTCGAACGTCGCCTCCTCAGTACATATTCCCGCAAAGTCTTGTGATCTGGGTGACTGATGAGGTCCTAAGTACGCATGACAGGCGTGAGGAGGGGAAAAGATGCCAACGCTTATGCCACCTTTTCGAAAGGCTGCCAATTCTGGGGGAAGAGGGCTAGCCGACCTGGTTTGGTGGCCTGAGTGCCGGGCTAGGGCCAGGGTTCAAATCCCCGCTGGGCCATGGAAGCCCACTGGACGGCCTGGGACGAGTCACACTCTCCCGGCCTCAGAGGAAGGCAAAGGCAAACTCCCTCTGAACCCATCTTGCCAAAACGGCTTGATAGGTTCTCCTCAGGGTCAGCATAAGTCTGAAAGGACTGGAAGGCACTCAGCAACAGGGGCAAGCAAAGAGGACATGTGCCCCTCCTTTGTCTTAACCCCTTCCTCAGAGGATGGAAAGAATGAGGGAGGGGTGTGGTTCCTTTGCCAGGATGCCTCCATGTCCCTTTCTCTGTATGTGCTTATGCGCTTGCCCCTTCTGGAGGCAGGCAAAAGTAGGAGCAAGAGAAGCTGTTTTTTTTTTATTAGAAAGAACCCCCCCAACATGGTGCTTCCAGGAGGGACAATTCAGATGAGCAACTGAGAGGCTGCAGTACCTGGTCCATCTCTGAACAACTGTATATGGTGGAGAAACAGTGAAGGTTAAACTATATGGTTGCATTTTAAGGTTTCCTTCCCTCTTACTTTCAGGTAAGTGCACACAGCCCGGGTGCCAGCATGGCCCTAAACCTCCCCAACACTTCCAGTGATGCTGGCCATCCCAACCCCCCGAAAACGTCCCCATCTTCTGCTGTGGCTGGCCCTCTGAAAGGGTTCCTTTGCAATCCGTGGAGAGTTTAAAAACCCTGGTTACAATGGGAGGTGGCAATTGAGAGGGCTCACCGCAGGAGAATGCCCATTGAGTGGAGTTTCCCTCTGAAAACCCTGCTGGAACACCTGCTGCAATCAGACTTTGACTGGTAAATTGCTTTCTCCAACTTTCTGGAAAGATATGATGGAACGTTTGTGATATTTTCATTGGCATCAAATGACATCTGTGTATTAGTTTATAGCATTAAGTTTCCCCAGACTGTGTGGAGATTGATTTGAAAGGTATCATCTTCCATAAAATATTCCAGTTAATGTCCAAAGTATCAAATCCTGTACCCACTAAATTTTTAACCCTTGCAGTTTGGAGCACCTGTTAGAGAGTAGTAAATTCTAAATGAGAGATACTAAGACTTTGTTGTGTGGCTTCGGGTTGTTTCCAACTTATGGCGACTCTAAGGTGAACCTTTCATGGGCATTTCTGGGACTGAGAGTGTGTGACATGACCAAGGTCAGCCTGTGAGTTTCCATGGCTGAGTGGGGAATTGAACGCTGGTCTCCAGGATTGTAATCCAACATTCACCACCCTGGCTTGCCTTTAGTCAGTTGTAATAAAATTGCCTTCAGTGGTAGTGGGTGGTAGGTTTGCCTTTTTCATTACTTTTGTATTCCCTAGAAAATGTAAGATCTAATTAATTCAGTTCTAACACCTCACTTTTTTGGGAGTTTTTTCCTGTTATTTTTTGTCTAGATATGCATTTATTTTTTGTGTACGGGTGTGAATCTAATAATCTATACAGGCCAAAATCTTCTGATTTACTAAATCTTCCTGATAGAACAGTGGGTGTATGATAACAGGTGAAAGATGTGGAATTAGTTGTTTATTCCATACTGTCATAAAAGGCTGCAGAAAGGGAATGTCTGTGGCATAGATGGTGTTTCCTTTTCCTTTCCTTTTCAGAAAAAAATGAGTTCAAGTCTGGATCAGCTGTTAATTCCACCTTGATCCAGTGCTTATCTTTATCTTTGTTAGTTAACAGGAAGAGTTGCCTCAGCTGAAATGTATAATAATATATAGATGCATCTGGAATCTCTCTATGTTGGTTACAGTGAGTTCCCACAATATCAGGGCATGCCCAGCCACTCCTTCTACCGAAGGTGTGTGTGGAAGAAAATGAAGAGTAGATTATGCAAAAACCATATGGTTGTCATTTCCAAGTTTCTCAATATGTAGAATTCCCATCCAGCAGGTTAGGTCAGCTTCTTTCTTTGATGTTGTGTAATAGTGATTTGGAAAGTTTAGAGGAAGACAATTCTACACGAAATAAACTGTTCGGAACAGAGAAACTGAAAAACTAAATGCACAACTTTTATATTTTGTTATGTCTGTAAAAAAATTGTCTCCACAACTTAAAATATTATTCAGGCATAGGCAATATAACAACAATATAAAAATGAAACATTCATCTGTAGAATGTGTTTCCTGTATGGTTCTTCAAACATTCTGGTCATTTGCCTTTTTCTCTCTTATGCACAGATTTCCTTGGCAACCCACAAACAGATGTTTCCCCTTGCTATACCTAACCCAACTGAGACTTAACCCATTTAGAATGAGGAATTTAGATGATATCCTTTAGAGTGGTGAATTCCATCTATCATCACATAGCCTACTGTCTAAAATGTTGTGGTCCTTCCAGTGTTACAAGATTAGTTACAGTTAAGAAGATAGTCTTGCTAAACAAGAGGCTTTTTTGCTGAATCCCACAGAAGTTTCTTTCAAAGTTTAAAAGAAAAGAAATGCATTGTTTTTCAGTCTTTCCCAAACCTTCTTCACAAAAGAAACTTTATGCCAAGTTATCTGCAGTGGCATATCTCTAAACTGCAAGAGATTTTTGAAGGGTCTAATCTCAGACATGAGTTGAGCCAAGACAGAGAGGATGGATACCATGTTATGGGTTAAATGTATTGGCCACAATTTTAATGCCAATACAACAATTAGAAATCAGATACAGCTACATTCATAATTATATTCTTCCTTAAGTAGTCAGTGTATAGGCAAAGTAAGGTTGTGGGGACACGGGGTCTGATGGTTTCCAAACCAGCAAATGCCCACACAGGGCATCAAACCATGGATGGATGGTAAACATCTGGCAGTTTGCCACATCATCCAATTCATGAATCATGCCACTATGTCTGCTGGTGGTGAGTTCACTTGCATCTGCCCAGACTACAGGTTCCCCCCACCTTTGCACCCATTTAGCTATCCCAGGGGTTCCCTCCCTCACTTTAACTCATGCCTGATATCCCCTCTTCTCTTCCATATCCATAAGTTGTGACAAAGTGGTGAGAGCAGAGTCCAGTTTACAGAGGGGCAAAGCAATAATAACTTAGACAAAGTAAAATGACCAGTAAAGGAAAAAACCCATAAGAAGGGGGAAAGCCCCAAGGAAGGTGAAAAACCTGTGCTACAATAACATGGAAAAAAATCCTTCCTGACCCCTTGAAGGCAACCAGCTACAGCCTGGGGATTTGCTAGAATGCATGATGCAACATAGGGTGGGCTGTGCTGAAGGCCTGACCAGCTATGGCTGGCAAATCTCATCTGAAATTTCATGAGATTTGTAGTCCTGCAAGACTTCCCTCAAGATCCAGCGTGAGAATCATGCCAGCTCCCACCCCAAGTTCTGTGGTAGCAATGCCATCATGAGACTTGGGCCCAACTTGCTCTGAACAACCACTCAGAGAAGCCACAAGTCCAGATAAGCTCAGCACAACACCGCCCTCCTCTGCAATAGCTTCAGGGCTAGGCTTCCTGCCTGACTTCTATTCTCTGTGTGGTAGCTTATTTCTGCTGGGGATGGGATGGCAGGCCTGACTCCAGCTACAAAGGCTCCTCATGCTGTTGGAGATGTCAGAGGTAATCAGTATTTGGTCTTGTAAGGCCAAAGGTTAAGGGGTTCTTTGAGGAGGAGATATTGTCTTTGATGCCATTTTGATATAACTTTTGTATTTCTCGTGTATTTCTCTTGTCAGAATTACTGATCAGTTGTTTAATATCAGCCTGTGTAACTGTGAGGTGTTTTGTCCAGCTTATTAATTTTTTTGAAAATTGTATGGCTGTTTAAATAATATCATGTTTGGTAATGCTCAATGCTCAAACTTTGTAATATATTTTGTCACTTAAATCATTCTGATATAGGAGTTGCTTTGAGCCATGGAGAGCTAGCATGCAAATACATTGATGCTGACTCTGAGTTTGCATAAAAGCCTGGCATAGGCAATCTGTATGTTTTCTCATGTATACAAAAATAAACAAGGAAATAGCCATGGTATACAGACTATACTTAGAGAAACTGAAATTGCATGTTCATATATTTCTGTGCCTATTGCCATAAAGGGGAGGGCTTTCTCTCAGTCTTACCACCTTCATAGGCACACTTGGTTAGGACTTGAGAGAGAGCCTTCTTGGTGGCTATATGTGGCAAGTCCAGTTGGCTCCCTGTCTGCTCATTTTCTGGCAGCAAGTGAAGATGTTTTTATTCATGAAGGCCTTTGAAATTTAATTATGGAGTAGTAGTGTATATATGTGAAGTGATACCATATTTTTAATCATTTTACAGGTGATTATTTTTTTTAAATGTTTTTAAACTTTTTTATCCAAGTTTTTAACTAATATTTTGATTTAATTCATTTTTAACTTTTGTAAATTAATATTTTAGCTTGATCTTTTAAGAATTGTTATTAGCCACTTTGAATCTCGTCTCAGGAAAAAGATCGGATAGACAATCAATTAATCAATCAATCAACATATAATATTTACTCTGCAGTATAGAGAAATTCTAAAGCATCATTCTGTAACTTAGCTTTGCCTTCTATACGTATAATAAGCTCTGGGTCTAAAATGTCATATAATGGCAGTACAGCTTTATTAGAAGCAGTGCACAACAGTTAAAAAAACAAAATCATTTCATTATCCCTTGGTACAGTAACTGGAAATTGGAAGAGTTCTATCTTCTGCTGAATGAAGAGTAAAAAAGAGTATGATTTAATGAAGACTAAAGCCCTATTAAATAAACATATGAACCACCAAGCTTGTGTGTGTGTGTGTGTGTGTGTTCAAGTTGCCTCTGGAACTTATAGTGGCCCCATGAATTTCATAGGGTTTTCTTAGACTAAGCTTATTCCTTCCTCAAATGTTTGTGTTACTCTTCTCATATGGACAACAACTTTCTGAAGAAGAGAGGCTCCTCTATGCATAGATGCTCTCCTCCAGTACATTGCTCATCATGTGAGGAAAGTGATAAAAATGCACAATGAAAGGATGACACTAACATAGCCTCCCTCTATGAGTGTTTGAGCATAAAATGGGGAAGAAAGGATGGAGGAATCCAGCAGCATCTTTGAGACAACTGATTTATTTCAACATGACATTTGTGGATATCAATCCACAATATTTGGCATTTCAAGTAATGATAATATACTGGCAGACCTACTCTTGGATGAATACATATTCTGTTAAGTTGCATTATTTGCAACAGCAGCAAATAAGGTTGCAAATATCTAAGTCAGAGCTTTCCAGACTTTTCATGTTGGTGACACACTTTTTAGACATGCAATCATTTTGCAACACAGTAATTCAGTTTTATTAGTAAACCAGAGGTTAAATTAACCGCTTATAAGAGTTACAGACACATACATAAATTGTAATAACAAAATGTACGGGGACACAACATACCAAATACCATTGTATATAGCAGAGCTTTTCAAACTTTTCATGTCGGTGGCACACTTTTTTAGACATGCATCATTTTGCAACACAGTAATTCAGTTTTACTAAACCGGAGGTTAAATTAACCTCTTATAAGAGATACGGACACATACATAAATTGTAATAAACAACATGTAGGGGGACACAACATATCTCATGAAAACCTTTCATATATTTTTAAAAATGTATAATTTATAAATAATATCATACATTTCCAAGATTGTAGGCGACACACCTACACACTTCAGGTGACACACTAACATGTTGAGGCACACAATTTGGAAAGCCCTCATCTAAGTAGTCAACAGAAGTTGTAATGAAGTTACATTTTTGAACTCAGAAGCTCAATTATTCATAACTTATATCAGTTTTGCCTGTATGGTGTGGGTTACAATAGCTTATGGGCATATATGGTTAAAAAGAAAAAAAATGCACTGTAAATTGTAGGGGGAAAAGACTTTTAATCAATAATGTGAAAAAATAGCCTTTCTTCTGCCAAAGGAGAACAATCTCCCTAAAAATGCTATTAACATAGGTAGTATGGAAGAATACCTTAAAACATTAATGAGGACAATTTTTTATAGTTAGAATTGTGACTCTTCTCTTTTAAAAATGAGAAAACAGGAGTGGCTATTTCCTACGGAAACTTTCCCCTCAATATTACATAGTTCTGATCCCCATAGCTGAATATAGCTCCTCACTCTCTCACATCCCAACTCAGCATGTGGAGCCAATATTAGTATTACTGTTAAGTGGAAGGGTTAATTGGAGAACTGGTGGGTGAGCAGGATCGGAGAATATGAGGGTTGGACAGGGGACTGACTATTCATGACCCACAAGAATCTTTGATAAAAGATTATGATGAAGAAGAAATTATTCTCCCCAGTTTATATCAAAAGGTGTCAGACAGCTTATAAATGTCACTAAAGCAAGTTAATTTAAATAGCTAAAAACATAAATTGAATACCACAGTGAGTTAAAAAAAACAGACTTAAAAGATGTAAACATTTTAGAAAGTATATACCAGGGCTTTCAAAATGGTGTGCCGGGACACGTTAGTGTGTTGCTTGAAGTGTGTACGTGTGTCACTTACAATCTTGGAAATGTATGGTATTATTTATAAATCATATTTTTTAAAAAATATATGGAAGGTTTTCATGAGAAATGTTGTGTCCCCATACATTTTGTTTATTACAACTTATGTATGTGTCCGTATCTCTTATAAGAGGTTAGTTTAACCTCTGGTTTGCTAGTAAAACTGAATTACTGTGTTGCGAAATGATGCATGTCTAAAAACGTGTGTCACCAACATGAAAAGTTTGAAAAGCTCTGCTATATACAATGGTATTTGGAATGAATTAATGAGGCCAATAGGCCTAAATGATATGAGTACTTGTGCCAATCAGGCCTCCAAGGGGCGGGCATTTCATAGTTGAAGTGTCACAGCTAAGAAACTCCTCTCCCATGTGCCAACAGAGCATCTTGACCTCAAAGGTGGAATGGAGGCTTCCCCCACCAGAAGGCTTTAATTCTTGCACAGGAACATAAGTGGGATACTACCTGCAAGTATACGTTTGACCTTCTTGATTATATCTACAGTTTTATATGCCATTCATGCTTTGATTAGACTGCTTTGAGTTAAAAAAGAAAAGGTCTTGGGCTGATTGCTACAAAGTTCCCTACATGACCATGTTCTTGAAACTTGTTCTGAAGCATTTCCAGAGCAGAGTGTAGCTGGTTGATTCCTACTGAAGGTAGTCAAGGGAAGCAAATAACAGTAGAGCTCATTTCTTAAACCTAAACTGTTTTCCTGTTGTTTAAGGCTCAACTGAAGGTGATAACTTGCATGATCTGTACATTTCTGAATCATTTGGGCCCTGACTAATTTTCAGAATCCCACATAGTTCTACCTGATCTTATATAGTAGCAGTTCTTATATAGTTTTATAACAACAGTAGTTATCTAGCTAAAAAGCTTACCACTGCACAGGCTAGTTTAAAAATGACCAGGTCATGTGAAACATTTTATGATGAGAAAAGACCAAGATGAGGAAGGGAATGAGATAAGGTAAGTAGCTAAGGAGGAGTAAACCTGATGGGTATTCATATGTCTCTGAAACTATTACCTAAGGAAGTCTATTTAAATCCCTCAGAAAAGTCTTTTGGGCAGCAAATTTTTAATTTGGTTTAACAGGCATCATATAATGTCCTAAAGCTGTTTGGCCTGACTCTCTTTCATGGAACTGTCTGACAGTATTATTCTAAACTGATGGATTCTCAGTTAAAATATGTTGTTTGGAAAAGTTGTAAGGAAATATAAACAAAACCAAATAAAAAAAATAAAAAGTAAAAAGACATTCTGCATCAGATTCAAGATTCTTAACTAAATTCCATATTCTCAGATGTGTTTGCCCATGCAGAGGTTTTTCCTTTTCTTATCTGTCAAATAACATATATACAGAAACAAGTAAGAGAAGTAACTCACATGCTAGAGGAAACATCAAGTTAATAAGAAAAGTCACCTTGATTGTAATCAGACATTCTACTGCTTAAGGGGCTGATGAGAAAGGAAACTATAAGCCTACACAGTGTCCAGCTAACTTAACCACATGTGAAAAATGGCCCTGCTGCGGGCTTGCATCCTCCTTGCTCTGAGCATAAAAGTGCCTGTGTGGTTTCAGGCATAGATGCTGTCATGGTGTTGGGGTGGGGTGGGGAAATCAATGAAATTATGTTAAAAGCTGCATGTACAATCCAGATCAAACCCAAATATACAGGTACTTAGCATTCTGGCAAACATCTGCTCATACTGAACATTTGATGCTTTTCTCAGGTTTGGTATACTGAAGACAATGCTAAAATTTACAGATAAGTAATAACAACTACAAGTACTTTAAAGCAATAGAACTTTTATGCCTAGAGAAGTCTTGGAATGAGGCCACACTTTATTTATTTACATTGTCTTCTGCCTTATCTCATAGAATATGCACAATTGTTGTTGCTGTGTGCCTTCAAGTAATTTCTTAGACAATTTCCGCATGAGACAGTTATAGTGCTATTATTCCACTTTCAGCATCCTATGGAATCCAGAGGTTTGCAGTTTTGGGAGGGGCAAACCTCTGGATTCCATAGGATATTGAAAGTGGAATAATAGCGCTTTAACGCTTTCGTGCAGAAATGGCTCTATTTATGGCAACTCTAAGGTAAACATATCACACAGTTTTCTGGGGCTGAGAGTGTGTGATGCACCCAGGGTAACCCAGTGGGTTAATATGGAATTGAACCCTGGTCTCCAGGGTCATAGTCCAACACTACACCATGCTGGCTCATAAAATATAAACAGTATGAATACATATTCTCAAAGACCTTGTAATATGGAATAATAAAGCAATTTCAAATGTACAGTAATGTTAAAATATTTCCCAATATTATTTTCCTTATTTTCCTCTATTACCTACTTTGAAACCTCCTGCCCAATGTTCTTCTCCAATGTTTTCTTTGCTATGTTAATGCTGTCATTAACTCAACTTTCCAAAGCTACAGTTTCAGTCCTGTCTTGTACCATATTTGCTGCAGCCTTACTGTCAATATTTTCTTACCTTATTTCCTAGACCAGTATTATTAATTTTCATGAGGTCTAAGAAGATCAGGTATCAGCCTGAGTTTGAATATCTAATGCCTATACTAATAATAACAATGGGTGCTGATCAGATAGTATGCTTAGAAAGAGGGAAGTGGGGTAGCTATTCTTCCTTTAAATGTGTTAAAGGTAAGGTGGATATTGAATTATACTGTTTCTTAAAATACTCCATCAGGCTTTTTACATTAGACTCCAGACTTGTTCTCCCATGGAATTGCCTTTAAAACCTGGAGGAATGAGAATTTTACTCTTTTTGCATTTTATTCTTTTTACTTTTATTCTTTCTGTATAGGAATAATTGTGGTTTCTTGTTTTCCCCTCCAGGAGAAAATCAGCAGCAGCAGCAGCAGCAGCAGTAGTTATTGTTGTTACACCTTCTTCCATGCCTTTAGACTCAAGGTGGTTTACAAAGGTTAAAAGCAATAGAGTTTTAAAAATCATATCATACAACAAATAAATTAAAAGCAATTAAAAGCAAGACCATTAAAACAACAACAAATTAATAGTACTGCACATTTTGAAAGGCCTTTTCCTGCTAAGCAATCCATCTTCAAAGTCCTGCCAAAACAAAAATGTCTTCACTTGCCTATGAAAGAATAGTGGAGTGGGGAAATCAATCAAACCTCAATAGGAAGGAAGCCTGGGAGCAGCCACTGAAAAGACCCCTCTTGTGCATTCTCACCAGATGTATTTGTGAAGATGGTGGGACTGAGAGAAGGGCCTGCTCAAAAGTTCTCAGAACACAGGCAGGCTCATATGGGAAAATATGGTCCTTCAGATAGACACAAGATGTAATAGGGCATTATGTGACATAACCAGTACTTTCAATTGAGCCAAGAAACAGTTTGGCAGCCACTGAATCTATTGCAACAAGTGAGTTATGTGCTCTCTATAGCACATAAATTCTATGTGGCATATTCTATGTTTTTTATATATATTTCCAACATTTCACAGATGAAAACCAGGATTTGTGTGATAATCAATATTGGATTGTGGTTAAGAGGGCAAATGTTATTAATAATGAGGAGCACACAAACTAACAGAGGCTGCGGCAGTTTGTATTTGGCTAAGTCTATAGAGAAAGGAAAGATTCTGCTCTGCCCACTCAGTTAATTGAGTGTAAACTGCTTTTGCACTTTCAGCTCAGTTTGCAGCAACTGAAGTAACCTTTAACAGAACCTATTGCTGCCAAATGAGGATAGTTGGAGGGTATTTTTTTCTCCTTTCTTGTCTCTGAACTGTCTTACCTCTGATGTCTTGCCTCCATTCCATAGGATGCCCTAAAATGCATAAAAATCTGTTTAATTTTGATGTACATTTTCCAGCAACTTTAAGAAAACAGTAATGTTTGACACACATAGGAGGCCCTACCCAGGAGTATATAGAGACCTTGCTGCCAGAATTAGGAGACAGCTAATAAAGCTTGGGGCAGGAGCATGCAACATGAGGCTTCTGCAGGGTAGTGTTGCCAGGTATTCAAAACATCGGCAAGAGGCAAAGTGAAATTCATGACATACAGGATTGACGATCAGGAAGTAACTATTAACAAGTTTGTGTTCTACCAAAATACCAAGTGAAAGTATTGATTTCAGCAAACTTATGCATGTATTTCTCTGTAAAACAGAGAGAGAGCTAGCAAGCACTCATATTTACACATTGATTCATGCATTTCTTTCTTTTGGCCCACACCCAAACATAACTGGGTTTTTTTGGCACCTTATTCAGTCTGTATAACAGGAAAAGCTTTCCAACCCCTAAATAGGGGACATCTCTTATAAATAAGGTTCACCTTCCAATCCAATAAGGGAGAAACTGTCCAGCCCCCAAATAATGGACATCTCTTATAATAAGGGATACCTGACTATCCTAATCCAGTGTTGTTGTGCCACTGTAACATTTGCTGCAAATCCATTCCTTTATGTGGACAATGTTTGTTATGATGTCCTGAATGGGGAGATCCAATCCACATTTTTTATCATGTGTCTGGGAAGGTTGGATTAGTTGGCCTATGGCCTTGGACAAGGAAGGAACTACAGAACCATGAAGCCTGCATCTTTTAAGTATCTGAGGAGTCTATAGCCTTTCTTCTGAGAATGCAGATTTCAAAATACAACAGCAACCAGCACCTCTAAAATATCTCAGACAGTATTGACAGTTCTGCTGCTACTGGCAAAACCTCAGGCTTCCTTCTCTCTTGGCTCTTGTTCCCTCCTATTCACCTTTCCCCCTTGCTTGCTTCCTTCTTGGTTCCTCCCTTCAGCTTTCTTCCTGTTTATGTATTACACAGTACTTAACTACACAGAAAGCCAGCGTAGTTGTGATTTTCCTGGCAACTGCAGCAGTTCCCAAACCAATTCAGCACTGATGTACTCTCCTCATGGGTTATGGGAGGTTCAGTGAACTTTCTTCCCTGGTCTCTAGGAAGACACCCATGCTATAGTCTTTGGAATATTGTATTTGGAAGTCTTTGGAATATTGTATTCTGGGACACTTTGCATCCAGATCCCAGTTTTCATAGGGAAAAAAAAATGTCAGCCAGCATCCCTTAAACCCTTTAATCTTTTTGATGTGCACTTTTGAGATGTACAACGGTGATACTTGAAAGAATCTTATAAGTGTTAAGTAGTTGTCATCCCCAAAACTGGCACCTTAAATGTTAAGAGGACTGGGAAGTTAAGGACACAGTCCAACAAATGAGTAATTACTGAGAAGAACTACAACATGCACTTGAAAGCTCAGACTAGGGCTTGCATTTTTTTTAAAAAAAGGTACAGACTAATAATAGACATTTATAGGGTTAATACAAGCTAAAGGTTTGAATTGTAGGTTCAAAGATGTTAGTATAGAAGTTAAAAGACAATAAGAACCTGAAGGCAAATACATCAAGGGTGGGCAAAACTGGTGGATCCAGATGCCATGTGAACTGCTAAAAAATTGATTAAAAAAATAGCCTGGAAGTGGCACAAAGACCACTACTAATCTTGGAAAAAATGGCTTTTTAAAATGTTAAATAATGCAAGGGGTGGGATGTGAAGCCTGTTTAAAATATGAATTCCAAGAAGAGCAATTTCACTTTTTTGGGAGGGGCATATAGCTTAGGACATCTGGAGAAACACCACATGTGGCCCCAGGACTGTATTTTGTCTGTTACCCCAAGGCCAACTTTCTAGTTTGAAAAGGAACAATTAAGGAACTCAGAAGACAAGGAGTTTACTCACAAGGTGCATTGCAAAACAGTTCTGCTTAATAAATGCAGAACCTAGGTGGGTGGGGAGGACATGTGGCCCTCCACATGTGCTTCAGTTTGCATCATCATTGGCTATTCTGGTAGGGTTCATTGCTCTGCTCTGATTTCCTGATATTTTCCTGGCCCAGCTGAACTGTTTCATAGTTACTAACTTTAAAGCCCTAAATGGCTTAGACCCTGGGATTTACCTTCTCCAGTATTTAACTCATTTATCATATTAGGTCCTGCTCTAGATGCCCTCACCTCATGAATGTCTTACTCCACATCTGTCTTTCTTCCCAGTGCTATCTTTCAGCCCTCTTCTAGCAAGCTACCTGTGCATTTAGTTTCACTCATCATTCAGAAAAAGATTGGACATGCCAGCAGCCATTCTGCAGTCAGTGATTATCAAGATATGCATTAAACTAACTGGCTAGTTCAGATCTGGAGGATTCTTAACTGTGAGGCATGAGTGGGTTTGTGCAGTTTAAAGTAACACTGTAAATGGATACATAATGTTGTGTCATATCTATAACCCAAAGCTTCTGAATGAAGTACAGTAAGTGCTCCACGTTCGCAAGGGTTCGGGCCATCAAACCCTTGCAAAAGTGAAAAAACTATGAATAACCACCCCCATGACCTCGCATCCCCCTCTGAAACTTTCCCCCTCCCATTCCTTTGCCTCTGGACCAGCCATGGGGTGGAGAGAAAAAAGACAACCTAAAAGGTTTTATTGGTGCTTTCCCCTTAGAAAGAGAAGAGGGGAGTTCTGGAGTTCCAATTACTTCTAATTACTTCTGGTGGCCATCTTGAGAAAGGAGCACCTCACCATCAGCAGCCAATACACAGCAGAATGTGCAACCACATGGCAGAGAGGCCATGCCTCCAGCATTGGTGGTGGGGTTTTGCTCAACCAAAAGTTAAAAATGTCCATTTTTAAACAGAACCCTCACAAGCCTTGGGTGAGGAATGTAAGGGATGGGAGTAGGAAAATGGGAGAGGAGAGGCAAGCATGTGCCTTGTGAATAATCAAATTTGCAAAGGTCAAACCTGCAAATCTGGAGAGAGGACTGTATTTCTTCCTAGAATTGGCCACTTTAGCCATTAAGGCAATTTAAACACAAAGTTAACCCCCCACACACACAATAGAAACAAAAAATAAACTGTACACTAGGATTGTGAGAATGAGATACAAATATCATAAGCTGTCTTCCAAAATACAGCTATTAGATGATCCTGGCCCTGGGAATTAAGATTGGGTACTCATACTTGGATTCAACAGATTCACTATTAAATCCTTTCCTTGCCTCATTCTTTTACTGAAAAATACAGTTAATTAATGTATATTTTTCCTTTAAATGTCCTCGCACTTTATCACATCAAGAAACCATACCCTTCAACTGTCCCAGTTTGGCAGTCTGGATTAATTCCCTGATGTCTCAGTTTTTCAGTGGCTTTAAAATCTTCCATTTTGTCTCTCTGCCTCCCACTTTCCTCCTTTGGCCTCAGCTTACTTCAATTACTGTAAACTGAGCTCAAATGTGAAAATTTGTGAGAGAAGGAGATAGAATCTTGTGCCACTTCTGCACTAAACTGTTATAGTGCTATTACTCCACTTTCAATATCCTATGGAGTCCTGGGGTTTGCAGTTTAGGCTCCTCCCTAAACAGCAAACCCCAGGACTTCATAGGATGTTGAAAGTGGAATAATAGCACTATAACAGTCTAGTGCAGAAATGGCCTTGCTCTCCCAGTAGACTCAGGCAAAAGCAAACTGCTGCAGCCTTTCCTAGCTTGTGTTTTCTTTCTTAATGCCTTCGGCCATCTTGACTACATTCTGGTGTTGCTTGGCCACATGTGTCCTTGTTTTCTTCTGTGAAATGTTGTAGGAAATGAGAAACAGAACACAAGGCAGAATATGCATGGGATAAACATGGGATAATGCATGGTGTAGTTGTTTGAGCTTGGGTTATAACTCGAGAACAGGGTTCAAATCCTTGCTCAGTCACAGAAATCTACTAGCCTTGATCAAGTCATAACCTCTCAGCCTCAGGGGAAGGCAAAAAAGGCAAACACCCCCCCAACAAATCTTGCCGAGAAAACCCTGTGTGAGGTTTGTCTTAGGGTCACTGCAAGTCGGAAATGACTTGAAGGTACTCAACCACAGCATCCAACAAGAACAACAATATGTCCTGTTCGGAAGAGGGAACAAAGCTTTTGAAATAAGTTTATTTTTTACCAAAGCCACCTGTGAGATAAGGAACTGAGAGATTTGCAGAAGTTGTGTGCAAAGGGTAGGACTTAAATTCTCAAAAAGAATACAGGGTCTAGCAAAGATCTGGAAAGTTTTAGAAAAGTTATTTCTCTAGTCCGAGACCCAGAATCTTTTGGCTTTGGATATAGTCTAAAAAGTAACTTTCCCAGTTTCTGATTTTGGAACATCCCTGTGCTTCCAGGAGGGCACCGCTGGTAACATAAGATACAACAGGCCACACCCTCTGCGGATGATGTAAGTCATCCATGGAGTTCTCTTTGTTTTGGGCAGAAAGTTCCATTGCTGTGGGTGTTTTATAGGCTGTATGAGTCAATAGGGGATGTAATGGGGTATTATGAATAGGCTGGAGCAAGAATTAAATAGGGATGAGCAGCTATACAGTGGACAGGGGTCAATTTTTGTATGGGTGCTCCGCTACAGGTCACCTCAGGTTGGGAGATGTCAATCATGATATCCTTTCTGAGTGTCATTTTCTGCTGGTTTCCAGCCAATTCCCCCCTCCCAGGTTTTGGAATGTGTTGGGGGAGTTCTGGAGGACAGAGGAAGCCAAACTAGTGAGCATGCACGTAGTTTTCATGTTTTTGGAGCAGGCTGGGGACAAAAGAATCACCTGCAAATCACCTTGGGGGGGTTGGGGACCTGCTGGGGGGTTTAAGAAGTTGCAAAAGTGGGTTTCAGGGGCTGTACTTCCCCCATCATGCTGTATATGTATAGAGCCCAAAGCTGGTACATCCAACATTCCTGTAGAATTGAGAGAAAGTGTTACTGCCGTTTTCTAGCCCAGACTTGTGAGATGTCAAATATCATTTTGATATCAATAATTTGGCTTTCTACCATCCCTCTCCAGGTGTCTGTGAGGTCCACCAGACAAGCTCACAGTCAGGCTTGGCCCCTAATTGCTGCAATATTCCAGACAATACAGGCAAGCCAGAAATAGCCATCTCGCCGCTTTAGGAGACCTCAAAGGCAAGCACTCTATTATGTATGCACGCTACTTACAAAGAACTCCCTGCCCCAAGCAGACAACTTGGCAAGCTGAATTCTCAGCTGTCAAGCACTGCGCATTTGCATACTGGCTATTCTATTGTTTATTCAGACCTAACTCAATCATGCTAAATTCTGACCTTTCGGGGGCTTTGTCTCTAACCCTAAACTCATTGTTTTTCCCTAAGAATGGACTAGCCTATGGTCATATTTTCCCTATAAAAACCCCTGATTTTGAGAGCTTCTTTGGATCGCTCTGGACTTGCTGCTGCTTTGTTTGGCAAGCTGTCCCCTCAGTCCCACGTACTGAGACTACGCACCTTCGAACTTTTGCAGTGATCTACCCGGGCTTCAGGACAGGCGTAGTATCACCCAAATCAACAATCCCTCTCAAAAATCCCTCTATACCACTCCAACTTTTATTTCTATAGTTATCTGTGTGAGTGTGCTGCATACACTGTTTGATTGTATTTGAATAAAGATCACATTTATTATTTCAATCCTGTTTGCTCCTTGACTTGGCCTGACCCCGTAGACATTGGGTAAAAGATTCCGCTGCGTTGCCCTGCCTCTCGCATTGCTAGCTTGTGCTCTTTGATTAATTTCCCCAACTTGTTTAATTGTGAACGCATTTAGGTGTCCCTCACGGGACCCCCAGTAAACAGGGTAACAAAAGAACATCTACAATATAGATGATATAGTTATTTCCCCAGCTCCTTGGAAAAAAAAAACATGAAAAATGCCCACACCATTTTCCCCAGCCCCAGTATTACCCAGCAGGACTTAGGAAGCAGTCTTTCCTCTGTTACTGATTCCTCTTACTCTCCCATTGCCTCCCATTTGATTGTTTTGTAAGACGATTTTTATCATCTTGTCCTTTAATCCTATATATGTCTAGCAAACACTATTGTATTCAACAGGACTTATGCCCAAGGAACTGTTCATAGTGTGTGGGGAGGGGAATCATGAGACTCTGTAGATGATTGTTTGACTGCATGACCCCATAATCCTTTTCCAGATAGGCAGTGTTGAGGGATGTTGGCATTTATAATCTGACAAGATCCAGACAAGCATATGATTCCAATCCTGCTGTACAGGACTTTAGACAAAAGACATATGACAGGTCCTGTACCCCTGTTGCCACTGGTCAAAAAAGAGAGGCTAACTTTTTTTCATACCTTTCAACAGTCCTGATTTGGCAGGAATAGTTCTGATTAATCCTCTATCCTTAGTTTCTTTCTCGTCCTTCCACCATCCCCTTTGTCTTCAGCTTATTTTATTTGCTGCAAACTGAGTTCAAAGTACAAAAGTATACATAGTTAACACTGGTTTAATTCAACAGTGGGAAGAAAAGGGGAGGGGAGAGAGCCTTGCCTTTCCCAGTAGACTCAGGCAAAAGCAAACTGCTGCAGCCTTTCCTTGTGTGTGTTTCTTTTTGCTGATAATTTTTCCTGTCTTGACTACAGTCTGATGTTGCTTGGCCACACGGTTTTCACCTGTAAACAGTTGGAGGGTTTTCTGTTTGTGGCTGCTGAAACATGTGGCAGCTGTGCATTTCTTTAGGACTTCCTTCTCCTCCTAGATTCAGATGAATGGTTATACCACCAGTGGGGAAGAGTGGCCCTCTAAAGGATGAGGGATGGTCTTATTCATACTGCAACATCTGGAGTGCCATAAGTTCCCCATTTTTGGCTTTGGCTTTAGTCAAAGCCACTTCTTCTATTGACCTCAGGGTTATTGTGAGGGCAAAATGGAAGATCTGAGGCCAGGAACACTGTTATTTCCTTCTTGAAGGAAGCTTCATGAAACAGATATATGCCCGCCCTTCTAGTTGCCCAGGAAATGTGTAATTTTGCATTAGTAGAAGTTCAGTAATTGCATATTACGGAATAAGAAAAGGATGGTTTCAGAAAGTGGTCTGAAGAAGTTTGAGGCAGTGCTGAAACTAAGTAGGCATACATGTACAAGTTGTCAGGATGGGAGAGTGCTAGGGATATATATATATATATATATATACACACACACACATATACAAATATATATAGAGAGAGTGCGCTCCATAGAGGTCAAACAAATTGACAAGTATGGTATTAAAATGCAGATGTATGGATGAGAGAGCTAATCATTGCAGGTCAAAAGATTCATGTAACATCTTTGCATCTTTAGAAATGAAGTTAGTGAGATGATTTAATTTTGTTAGGAGAAAAGAAGGAGACTAGGCTTCATGTGCTTATAGATGGACCAAATTTTATTCTTTTAAAAAAGCCCAAGGAGCCTAGTCTCCTTTTCTGCTAATTTTGTTAGCCATCTATCTATGTGTATGGATAGAAATTTGGAAGAGAAATTGAGAGAAAGTTGATTAGACCTCTTTGCCTTTCATTAGCAAGCTGTAAATAAGTGGCATTCTTAGGGCCTAAATATCCTAAAGCCACCATATTCCCTGCCTAAGAAAACCCTATGAAATTCATGGGATTTCCATAACTTAACAGGTGACGTAATAGCACACAACACACACACACACACACACGGCATTCTTGCCTTTCTGAGCTTTCATTGATCCTTCCCTAGTTTGTTATAACTAAAGTGCCCAGAGATTTCCTTTTTCCTGTGTTGCTTTCTTTCTCTTATCATTAGCAAGCTATAAGCAGCATCATGTTTAACATTTATCATGGCTTTTGTACACAGGCATCAGTATTATTGCACTGCACTGGACCAATGAGGAGGGAAGATCATGAAGCTGGCAAAACCCTTTTAAAAACAGGGGGTAAGGAAGGGCAAAATACAGAAACAGCCCTGTAGGGACTGAGCCATGAAATATCAAGTGTCAGTTACAAAAGGAAAACAGAAAACAGGGCAAGATGGGGAAGTTAAATGCCTTGCTTGACCCTTTTATTCTTATAATATTCTGAAGGGCAGAAACGCCAACACTGCCATTAGGGAAATTGAGGCAGCTTGTGGTGGCATAGGTGGCAAAGGGAGCTTTCAAAAGTTCATTCGGCTCTTTCTTTCTTTCCCAAAGGGAGGAGGTGAGAAGATGGGAGAGGACTAAAATCATGGATGGCATTTTTCCTCTTCACTCGGATGATGTTTTCAGTGTAGGTATTTAACTTTGAATGCCAATTAAACATAAACTCAATAATTGATTTTTTTTCTCTTCTAACAAACACAGTTGATGAGGGTTTTTTTTTTTTTTAGCTAATTGATGGGCTCTTCCAGACAAAAGTAAATGTTGTTGATGGTTGCTGTATTTGTTGCCATAATTCTCAAGGACTGTTTAAAAATATAACAAATAGACAACATTTATATTGTCTCAGACTCTTCAGTGGCAATTCCTAGCATCAGCAACAACATTTACTCCCTATCCAGAGGGTGGGTGAAGGTTTAATTCCAGGATATATTGCAATTAAAATAATTCCAAGGGATTTGTATGGTTCAATACTTTTGGTTCATACTATATTCCTTGGCCATTCCTCCTCCTTGCTGCTATGAGGAGGGGATACTAGACATTCCCTTGCAGTTTACAGGAAGGATTATAGAACACTCTTTCTTTTAATGCAGTGGTTCTCAACCTTCCTAATGCCGCAACCCTTTAATACAGTTCCTCATGTTGTGGTGACCCCAACCATAAAATTATTTATTTATTATTTACAATGCCTCCCCTCCGGCAAAGTCTGCCTCGCCGGCCAGGAACAGGATGGGGCGGGCAGGGAGGGAAAGAGGATCCACGTGTCTCCCCTGGGAAAAAACTCCGAGAACCCCCCCGGGCTCTGCTTCTGCTTCACTCTCATTTCCGCTGGGGGGGGGCAGTGTGGGAAAAGTTTCCAGAGTGTCGACCCTGGCCGGGGGGGAGGAATCCCAGCACCCTTGTCTTTTGCGCCGGGCGCAGCTTGTCCCCCCCGGAAAAGTGCCACCTTGAGGCCCCCCGGCCCTTCCGCAGCGCCCCCCTCCATGGCGAGTGGAGCAGGGGCCGTGGCGAGGAGGGGGCCTGCCCCCCATGCTGCCACCGCCCCCCCAAGCTGGCCCGTCAGACGGGAGGTTCTCCCGGTAGCGGAGAAGGGGAGAGATTTCAGTCCCTTCTGAACGGGGGCAGGAGGACGTGAGCGCATGGCTTGCGCACCACCACTCCTGCTGTGGCAACTCTGTGGCTGCACGTGCTCCCACCAAAGGGGGCAGGAGGACGCAAGCACATGGCTCGCGCTTGCACACCACCACCGAGGAGGGAATGGAGCCTAAGACCATTGGAAATACGTATTTTCCGATGGTCTTAGGAGACCACTGTGAAAGGGTCGTTTGACCCCCAAAGGGGTTGGGACCCACAGATTGAGAACCACTCATTAAAATTTAATGCCTCTACTAGATCTCACAACATCCATGGCTAATAGGTAAGCAAAGACACTGAAGTTATCTGAATGATTAGTCATGTTGCCTATGATGTCATACAGCTTCTTTCATTTCCCCTTCCCCTTCCCCTTGCCTTTTACAGGTACTTAAAAAAAAGAAGCATTATGAGAGGCTGTGAGTGGACAGTAAGGGAGCACAAACTAGCACTTCTTGGCACCAAGTGCAGAGCTCTGTTGCGAGAGCTCTCACATTTTTCTACAAGTCTGGAAGAGATTATGATGAATTAACAGATTATATTAAGCATTTCCCACTAACTTTCCTGTTTCAGGAGTTTCATATATTTTCACACTCCATTATTAGTGTGGAGCTTTGAACAGAATGTAGCAAAAATTAAAAAACAAAACAAAAACAAAACTGCAAACACCAACCCTACAGTGACTATCTTGAGAATCTGTATATGCAGCGTGTTCTGACTACAAAATGGCTTGTAGCCTTGAACAGGACAGATATGGGCTAGATCTCAAAGAAATTGCCTTTGTTTCTAACAGTGGAGAAACAAGTTTACTGCCTTGCATTGCTTTTGTATCCCAAATGCTTAATGGCCAACAAGGGGGAGTGGACTTTTCCTGCATCAATCCTCCCTCCACCACTATCTTAAACTTGGCTTTGATATCTCAAGAAAGATGCAGCTCTGTGACCCTCCATTGTCACATTTTTCCCTCCTAAAATGACTTTTAACATCCATACCTGATGAAGAAGCCTGTAAGCCTCAATAGTTTGCATAATGTATTTTGTGCCTTCTGATATTCTTTGCTTTAAGAAAACTCTGTGAAATTCATGAGCTTGCCATAAGTTGACAGGTGCCACACACAATAAAGCTATCACTGTAATGTAATGTGTTTTTTGGATTTTCCTATATTTTACTGCATGGCCAACAATGCTATCCATGAGGGAGGGGGAGGGAGGGGGAGATCACTATGTTTTAACATTATAATCAATTTCTATGTTAATATGTATTATTTATAGAGTCAGTGTGGTATAGTAGTTTGTGGTATGACTCTGGAGACCACAGTTTGGCCATTTCTGCAGTACACTCTTATAGCACGATTATTCCACTTTCAACATCCTATGGAATCCTGGCGACTGGCCTCTCCCGAAACTGCAAACCTCAGGATTCCATAGGGTGTTGAAAGTGGAATAATTGTGCTATAAGAGTGTGCTGCAGAAATGGCCTTTGAATCCCTGCTCAGCCATGGAAAACTAATGGGTAACCTTGGGCAAGTTACATTTTTTCCGCCTAGGAGGAAGGCAAAGGCAAATCCTTCTAAACAAATCTTGCTAAAAAACAAAACAAAAACAAAAACCCTGTGATAGATTCGCCTTAGGATCTTCATAAATTGGAAATGACTTGAAGGCACACAACAATAACAATAAGTAAAAATTTATTGTGTTTCCACTGGCTCTTCTTAGTTGTGTTAGAAGCTGTTTTGTATTCTTGCCTTGGGAGAAAGGTGAGATCAAATTAAATAAATTACAATAAACTTCCCTTTTAAGTCTACAAGTCCCAAAATTGTTCAGTTGGGAAAGAAAACTTTCCTGTTTCTGACCCTGACTCAGTTATGAATTTATGTCTCTGCATTTGGATATTGCTCAAAGAAGACATGAAGTGTTTCACAGGTAACTAATCTACAGTTAAATGTTACAATCATATATACTCTGTATATACTCTAGCTTCCTGTAGAGGGTGGTGAAGTTCTATTTTGGACTGGATGCTGTGTCCAGCAGATGGCAGAATGCACTGCAAGAACATAGATGACAGTTACAGTTCTTTATCACTATTGATTTCAGGTAGATCTGCCTTCTCTGTTGACACGGGTAATATAACTACAAACTGTTTCCAAAATTGTTTCATTTGGCATCAGTGCAGAAGTGCAAAAGCTGAGTTGCTCTTATTCATTTCCTCAAAGTAGTATGTATCTTAACAAATAATAAATCTTGGGGAAATCTTAACATAAGTTTTGCAGAAAGCACCTGTGTTTTGCACAACTGTATATCTGCACCTGAAACTTAAAAATCTTTGACAATTAGATCCCACATTGTGCTTGCATACACTCATGTAGTTACATTTTGGTTGTGCTACACCACCCTTCTGCTGAATGCAGAATGTGCCAATGTGCCTGCTTATTGTTCCATTCTGCAATGAGAATGCATAGTGGTGATCCCAGCATAATATGTTAAGTGAAGATAGTAGCAAGCAATTATGCACCATCCAAGAAGGTGCAACTGCATGGTTAGAATCCTTTTGGTCATCCCCAATCTTTGAATGCCAAGTCAACGTATGGCAAAACCAATTGATTCAACAAGACTCTAGTTGGGGCTAACAATAAGATTTACAACAGTGAAATGGTTACACTTGTGGAATTCTGCTTATACAAGCATGAACTGAATACATGTTGCACAACAGACCAAAAGGTACAGCCAAATATATAAGGAACTTACAGAAGTGTACAACATGATTGCAGCTGGAAATTCTATGATCCAGCTTAGATCAGAACTGGTTCAAATTAGTTGTTACTGGGCTGTATAGCCCCACTCAAGGATATTATTTAATTGGCAAATATAATTTAATTGGCATAAAATATAAATTTGCTGGTGAGAGAGAACTGGCTGAACACGTGAGATGCAAGAGTAGGTCAGACGGGACCTCTGGGCATGGCTAGCCAATAGTCAGAGAAGCTCCAGTGATATTTGTGGATTTGCAAATGTCCCTCAACGACTCAACCTTTAGAAACAACAGCACCCACGACAGCCTCCACAGAACAACTGATTGTCTTTGACTCTCTTCCTCTGTCCACCAAAACTCCACTTTTGTCCCCTCACCTGTTCTGCCATTAAAGAGCTATCACAATTCACATCAGTCCTTTGAGATTTAATGCTAAGGCCATTCGCTTGTTCTGGACCCCACTGTCTACTCTCGCAGAGAGCCATTAACATCTTCTTCCTCAGGGCTAAAAAAGAGTATTTAAACCCTGGCTCTGAGCCAGACAGCTCATAGTATTTTGGATATAGGCCATCACTCTGCTGCTTTTGATTCCCATTCTTGTACTACCTTTGGACCCAAGTCTGAGTCACATCACTTCATCTCTTCTCTCTGGATAGGTAGATATCACCCACTTCACCCTAACTTCTTGCTATCCAATTTTTCTTTCAGTTAGCCTTTCATGATTGCAAGACTGCATGTCACTGATGAAGATGTTGAATAGCACTGGACCCAGGACAGAACCCTGTGGCACCCCACTTGTAACTTCTCTTCAGGATTAAAAGCCGTCATTGGTGAGCACCCTTTGGGTATGGTCAGTCAACCAATTACAAATACACCTGACAGTAGCCCTGTCCAGCCCATATTTTACTAGCTTCTTTGCAAGAATGTCATGGGGAAATTTGTCAAAGGCCTTACTGAAATCAAGATATGCTACCGCCACAGCATTCCCTTCATCTATCAAGCTTGAAACTCTATCATAAAAAGAGATAAGATTAGTCTGGCCTGACCTATTTCTGAGAAATCCATGTTGACTTTTAGCGATTAAGGCATCACTTTGTAAGTAATTACAAATTGACTGTTTAATGATCTGCTCTAGGATCTTTCCTGGTATTGATGTCAGGTTGACCGGGTGATAATTATTTGGGTCCTCTTTTTTTCCCTTCTTGAAGATGGGGATCATATTTGCCCTCCTCTAGTCTGCTGGGACTTCTCTTGTTCTCCAAGAGTTCTCAAAGATTATTGCAAGTGGTTCTGAAATGACTTTTGCCAGTTCTTTTAATATCCTTTATTGTAATTCATCTGGCCCTGGAGACTTGAATTCATCAAATTTAGCCAGGTATTCCTGTACTACTTCTCTACCTATTCTGTGCTGCAGTTCCCCCCTTTTCTCATCTGCTCCCCATCCCCCAGGTTGAGTACTTCTATCCTTTTGGGAGAAAACTGAGGCAAAGAAGGTGTTGAGTAGTTCTGCCTTCTCTCTTTCCCCTGTTAGTAATTGGCCATCTTCCTCATGCAGTGACCCTATCATTTTCTTGTTTTTCCTTTTGCTGAGGACATATCTTTAAAAAGTCCTTTCCATTGTTTTTAATGTCTCTGGCAAGCCTGAGTTCATTCTGTGCTTTAGCTTTTCTGACCTTCTCCCTAGATATCCTGGCTATTTGCCTGAATTCCTCTTTGGTGATTTCACCATTCTTCCATTTCCTGTACATGTTTCTTTTAAAACTTAGCTCAGCTGAGAGTTCTTTAGTCAACCATTCTGGTTTGTTTAGACTCCTGCCACTTTTCCTCCTTATTGGCACAGTTTTCAATTGTGCCTTCAGTATCTCACTTTTAGTCCACTCCTGCTATAGCTACCGTACCAATACGATCCAAGTTACCTTCTGTTGTCAAAGAGCTAGCAGACCTTTGAATCTTGGCGAAGCAGTGCTATGAAAGCATGCCACTTAGTTGTCCTGTGTGTACTCTGCTGTGCTAACTGCATACCTGGCTTTAATTCCCTGCTTCTCTTTTAAGTTCAAAATATAGCAGCCCTTTATCTTAGCAGATGGAATATTTAGGACATGTGAAAGTGGAACAGAACAGAGCATTCTAAGAGTGGTAGTGAAATGCTAGAAGACAGCTTGAATAAGTGAGGAGTTTTGAGGCTTGGAGCATTTTGAGTGCATATTTGTTATTGGCTGGGAGATTCTGGGTGTTGTAATAATAAAGTAACTTTCCCAAGGTCTGCAAAGAAGTGGTAAGAAAACAAAGGACAGCTAAAAATGGTAGTTGGAATCATCTGGATCTGTCGCACTACCATTGCACATAGGTAAAATTCCATTAATGACTCACAGGAACTGAATTAGAAAATGCTGCTAAGGAGACACTTTAGATAAAATTGTGGCTTCCTTTTTATGGTCAGAATCACACACAGGCGGTAATATGATGATAAAATCTAAAAAAGCAACAAAAATCTAGAATCCACATTACTAATACCTCTCTCTCAGAGCTGGGAAAGGTTGCTATTTTTTAGAGATGGGACAAATCCAGAATTTTCCAGATCCGGATCCGGATCCGAATCCCTGGAAGGTTCTGGGAAATCATGAATCTCACAAATTTTGAATCTTTTGAATCCTATTTTTAAAAAGAGTTTAATAGAGATTATTTACCTTGCAGAGGGAGGCAGCCATGGGAACACGCAACAGGAGTGGGCACAGGTGTAGCCCCTGTGGGCACAGACAGCCCCAGCAGCGACTGAGGGCACATGGAGAATGGGTGATCGCCCACTTGGCATGTCCCTGTAGGATGCCTCTGAAGTGTTCGCACTGGTGGCAGCGGAGGGTGTGCAGAGAAGGGGCGATCACCTCCTCTGCACACCCGTGCTGGCTGGTGCCAGCGTGCCTGCACTGGCCGAAGTGATAAGCATGCAGAGAATGGACATTGCCCTTTCTTCAGGCCCCTGCCACAGTGAGTGGAGGACCCAGGGTGTGCAGGGATGTGGCAATCACTGGTCCTACATGCCCCTGCAGGCCCAATCAAGCTCAGGACCTGGGGCACGAAGCGAGCCGACAACTGCTTCCCTGCATGCCACTGCGGGCCTGATCCCGGGTGCTCGCACATGCTCAGGCCCTGAGGTGGGCAGAGAGCTGACGATTGCTTCCCTGCATGCTGCTGTGGGCCCGATCCCAGGCGCTTGCATGAGCTCAGGCCCTGGGGTGGGCAGAAAGCCAATGATTGCTTCTCTACGTCACTGCAGGTCCGATCCCAAGCACTCATGTGAGCTCAGACCACGAGTGGGTAAGGAGCCAATGATCGCCAACCCTGTACACCTCTGCAGACCGATTATGACTAGTGCTGTAGCTAATGACACAACTGGACACAAGCTGAAAGGACATTCAGCTGTTGATGTGCTCAGAGAAAAGTCTGAAGTTGCACAACACGTATTATAGGAACACTGAATGTGAGAAGTATGAATCAAGGGAAGCTAGACATAGGCCATTTCTGCACTACACTGTTACAGTGCTATTATTACACTTTCAACATCTTGTGGAATTCTGGGGATTGTAGTTTACTGAGGCCAAAGTGCTCTCTGGCTGAGAATTCGAAATGCCTCTCCCTAAACTGCAAATCCCAGGATTCTGTAAGACATTGAAAGTGGAATAATAGCAGTGTAACAGTGTAGTGCAGAAATGACTATAGTAAAACAAGAGATGGAACTGTTACCCCAAAATGTGGGTGACTCAGGGGTCCACCCACAATGCCAATGCCTCCATGGAATGGTGGGGAATTATAGCTCAAAAAGGGAGGCCTGAGGTGAGAGGAGTAACTTCTGAACCACCAGTTGGTGGTTAAAAGAATGTTCTATTGGGGGAAAATCACAAACACATACACAATTCAAGCAGTCTCACAACCAAACAAGACTAACAGAAGGAAAGGAAAGGAAAATTGGATAGGACTTAGGATGAAGTGGGCAATATTTACAAATCCTGAAGAAAAGAAAATTGTGATAAAATGGCTCAAACATGAGAATTTGAGGGTAGTACAGAAGAATGAGAGTCTGCGGTGCAGAGTGATACCCAAAGGCTAGTGTGCTGTGTACTGAATACTCTCTACTGCAAAAATTATCAGGGCTGGAGCTAGGGTTTAAATACCCCTTTTCTACCCTGAAGGGGAAGGTGTTAATGGATCTCTGGCCAAGCAAACAAAGAGGTTTGGAGTTAGCTAACAGCCTTAGCATTAGGTGACATAGCGTTGATGGGAATCATGATAGCTTCTTAATGTCTGGGCAGCTGATGAAAGTTCAGCAGAAAGGTGGCTACAGGACATTGTTCATTGTTGCTTTGGGAGTTTCAGTGGCTATTGTTTTCTAGGTTTGGGCCATTGAAAGGATCATCTTCTGACTAATCCTCAGTGAACTTATGACCTGCTTATGCCTTGACATCCTCTCTGATCTAATTTTGCACATGTACAGCCAGTTCTCTTTGCTAGCATGGCTTTTCAGCCATAAATGTATGATTTAAATTGTGTACCAATATATGAAGTGAGAGTGTATGGCATGGTAACAGAACTATAAACATTGCAATACGTGGGGTTAATGAGATAAAATGGACATGAATGAGATAATCTGAGTCAGTTTATTACACAGTGTTTTACTCAGGAGATGAAAATCAAAGAAGAAAGGGGATGGCATTTATGGTGAGGAGAGATATAGCAAAAACAGTCAAAGGATATGATGCAATGTCTGAATCATGTCACTAAGACTTCAGGGAAAATACATCAATATAACCTTAATCCAAGTTTATGCTCCAGTTACAGAGACAGAAGAAGAAGAAATTGAAAGAGTTTATGCTGGAGTCCAGGAAGAATTTGATCATAGACCAAAACAGGACTTGTTGTTAATCACATGTGATTGGAATACAAAAATAGGAAACAGGATAGAAACAAAGAACATAGGAAAATTTGGCCTCAGATCAAGAAATGAAGCAAGAGAGCAACTGCCAGAAATTGTGAAACCAACAGTTTGTTCATTGCAAACACATTCTTCAAGAAACCAAGAAGCAACTGTATACATGAACATCACCTGATGGCCAATATAGAAATCAAATAGACTATGTAATTTGAAGCAGAAGATGGAGAAGCTCCATTCTCTTTGCAAAAACAAGACCGTGAGCAGATTGAGCAGAACACTAAACCAACCATCATGCCCAAATAAACCTGACGAACATTCCTGTAGAATTTAAGGATGATTTGAAAAACAGATTTGCACTATTAAGCCTAATCAGCTAGGAGCCAGAAGAACGCTGGACTGAAGCCAGTGACATTGTCAGGAAGGAACGCAAAATTGCCAAAAAGAAAAAGAAGCTTCAGTGAATGACAGATTAAACTCTTCAAGTAGTCAAGAACAGACAAGAAGCCAAAGTAAAAGGTGACAGAATTAGGGTCAGAACCTTAAATGCAACTGTCCAATGACTTGTGCACAGGAACAAAAACAACTACTATAATAATCAAAGCAGAGAAACTGGAAGGTGACAGCAACAACAAAAAAGGAAGAACAAGAAATCTTTTCCACAAGATACAATATATCGAAGGGAAGTTTAAATCAAAAGTGGGGATGCTCTATGACCAGCAGGGGAACACATTGCATGACCAAGGAGAAATAAAAATATGATGGAAACAATACATGGAAGAACTATAGAAAAGTGGTAAAATGTTGACAGATTCATTCAAGGAAGAACCATTTGAAGATGAACCTTCAGTTTTAGAAAGAGAAGTAAAAGCTGCATTCAGAGCAGTTGGAAGAAACTAATCACCAGGAACGGATGACATACCAATAATGCTGCTTCAAGCTACAGAGAAAGAGTCTACTTTAGTTCTAACTAAAATGTGTCAGCCAATATGGAAAAACAAAACAATGTCCCACAGATCAGAAATGCTCAGTATACATGCCAATCCCCAAGAAAGGGTAAACCAGGGAATGGAATAACCAGAGGATCATTGCAATAATTTCCCATGCAAGCAAAGTCATGCTCAAGATTCTGCAAAGACTTCTACCATATATGGAGTAGTAAATGCTAAATTTCCAAGCTGGGTTCAGAAAAGGAAGAGGCACTAAAGATCATATTGCAGACATATGTTGGATAGTGGAGCTCATCAAAGAATTTCAAAGAAAATCAGCCTGTGCTTCCTAGATTACAGCAAAGCCTTTGATTGTGCAAGTCATGAAAAACTATGGATTGCTCTTAAAGAAATTGGTATGCCACAACATTTGATTAGGCCCCTCCCTAAACTGCAAATCCCAGGATTCCATAGGATGTTGAAAGTGGAATAATAGCACTATAACAGTCTAGTGCAGAAATGTCCCTGTACAGAGGAGAAGACACTACTGTTAGGACAGAACACAGAGAAATGAAATGGTTTCCAATTGGCAAAGGGGTCAGGCAAGGTTGCATTTTATCACCCTATCTGTTTAACTTGTATGCTGAACATATCATGTGTATATCAGGATTAGACTCGGAGGAAGGAGACATGAAAATTGGAGGAAGAAAAGTTTAAGATATGCAGATCACATCATACTACTCACAGAAAATAGCAAATACTTAGAATAATTACTGAAGTAAGTCAATGCAGAAAGTGGAAAGGCAGGTTTGTTACCTCACTGGCATACCGTATCCCAGGGACTATAAATTTGATATTAAACATGCCCACCATGCCAGAGAGGTTGTCCAAATGGGTACGTAGACAAGGAGGTTGAATGACCGAAAATAGGTCAGACCAGGAAAATCCCCAGTCACATTCCCCAAGTGGACCTCAGGCTAAACGCGTCCACACGGACAAAAGGTTTTCAGCCAAGGAATAGCCAACTTGAGTGGATTATTGGGTTTTCCCCAGGTTGAGCAACTCCAACGTTAGTAAACCCTGCACAGCATCTGCATAAACCAATCATGCAAACTACCAAGTTGCAATTGTGCGGCCTTTCTCCTTTTATTTTGGCCATTGTTCTTCCTGGGAAAGGGCCTGCCCTTAAGGTACATTCTGTCCTATAAGTAGTCCTAGTTTTTGAGGGTCTCTTCAAAGAACTCCCCGCCATGCTAGCAGACCAGCACTCTGTTAGTTAAGTGATCCCCTCAGCTGCTTCTCTTCGCTGAACTCCGTCTTTCTCGCTGCTTCCCGTACTGAAGACTTCAGAATAAGTGCAGTATTACTGCTTTACACCCTCTTCACTGAATCCCCTATCAATTTTTACCTCTTTCCTTTCTTAATAGGCCTTGTGTGTGTGAGTGAGTGAGTACGTTGGTGCGTGGGAACATATTAATAAAATCCAGTTATTGGTATGCTTGTTTGGCTTTTCACTTGGTCTGACCCTGTGAAAACTGGGTAAAAGATCCTGCTGGGTTAACCTGCTCCTCATTTGGCTACAGCCAGTGCTCCGCTAATTTCCCCAATCTTTGCATTTTTGGAGCAAATCACCGGTGTCCCCCAAGGGACCCCCAGAAGTCAGGGTAACAGGTTGACAGTTGACTATTAAGAAAACAAAAATAATGACCACAAATGATTTACATAACCTTAAAGTAGAAGCTGAAGACATTGAAATAA
Source organism: Ctenosaura bakeri (assembly GCA_948474755.1). Taxonomy (NCBI): domain Eukaryota; kingdom Metazoa; phylum Chordata; class Lepidosauria; order Squamata; family Iguanidae; genus Ctenosaura; species Ctenosaura bakeri. Next base: position 36,266 of record CAOLHI010003555.1, on the reverse strand, counting down.
TTAAAGAGTTTCCATACTTTGGCTCATTAATCAGAATAGAGAAAGAAAGAAAATGAAATTTCATAAAGAAGAAAGAAGATTTCATAAGGATGATGTACAGAAGCTATCTTACCCCAGAGAAATTGGATAGAATAGATCATATAGGAAATGACAAATGCTGGAAGTGCCAGGAAGAAACAGGCTCCTTCTATCACATCTGGTGGACTTGTTCAGTAACTCATAAATTTTGGATTAAAATATATATACTGATATCAGAAATTCTCCAAATACAATTCCGTTTAAAGTCTGAGGTTTTTTGTTTGTTTGTTTGTTAAATATGATTGATACTTTAGATGAACATAACACCAAGAAATTTGGGAGAATTCTGTTATACATGGTTTCTACGGCAAGAATCCTTTTTGCCAAGGTTGGGAAAAATACCAGAACCCTGCACATAGATGAGTGGTCAGCTTATTTACTCAAGATGAGAAACCAAAAAGCAATGGTGTTTCAATGAAAGGAATTGAAGCTGGGTGGAACCCATTTATGAAATATATAAGATGGATTGATGGAAAGATGGAATACTGAAATAATGCATTGGAACTGACAAAGTAGCAAGACAATTTGAGCATTATATTACAATCACCAAATGGAGGGTTCTTAACTTTTGTATATAGGATTTTTAGATTATATATTTTTGCACATAGGACAAGAAATAATTAAATAAAAAATTCTAAGTTAGATAGGACAATGGCGGGCACCTATACATAGAATGCATTAGTAGAGGCTTTGATAATTATTATTTACAGATACCCAAGGAAAAGGTAGGAGGAAGTCAAGAGGGGATACACACAGATGAATTTGTAAACATTATATGACATGGAAAACCCTCTATTTTGCACTCTATTTCCTACTTTCTATTTTTCTTGTTCTCCTTTTGACAAACAATGTATGTACCTAAAAGGAAATATTGAAACATGGTTTATTATGGTTGTTAATCTATTTACTTCTGTTCTCTTCTCTATGTAATATTTTTTTAACTGTTTAAATGGAAAATTAATAAAGAGATAATTAAAAAAAAAAGAATAGAGACTGCAGTCAAGAAATCAGAAGACTAGGACTTGGAAGGTCAGCTGTGAAGGAACTAGACAAGATCCTGAAGTGTCAAGATCTGTCATTGAACACTAACTTTAGAAATGTCCATGCCATTTTTTAAAAAAATTTCTATTCATGGTTGTGAAAGCTGAGCAGTGAAGAAAGCTGATAGGAAGAAAATGAACTCATTTGAAATGTGGTGCTGAAGAAGAGTTCTACAGATGCCCTGAACTTCTGATAACAGCGGCAGAGCTTGGAACGTGTGGAGGGGGGAAGGGAGGGGGCGTGGCCATGGTGCGGGAGCATGGCCACAGTGCACAGGGGCATGGCTGCAGTGCATCAGGGCATGGCAGTGGTGCATTGGGGCGTGGCTATGGTGCACGGGGGCATGGTTACGAGCTGGGACGCCCCAAAAACATTGCCACCAGGGGCAAACCATCCCCATCGCCCCCTCCATCCCTACATGACTGGCTAATAAGACAAACAAATGGATCCTGAAGCAGATCAAGCCTGAAGTCTCCCTAGAAGCCAAGATGGCCAAACTGAGGCTGTCATAGAGGAAGGCCGCATTATAGATGGATAAACTCAATTAAGGAAGATACATTGCTGAATCTGCAAGACTTGAGCAGGGCAGTTGAGGAAAGGGTGACTTGGAGGTCTCTCATCCTCAAGGTTGCCTTAAGATGAAGTCAACCTGATGGCAGTTAACAGCAGCAGCAGCAACAACAACAACAAGGCGCATGTGAATTGCCCTTGCAAATGTTTGCTGGAATCCTGTTGGGGTCTTGGCAGTGACAAATTTAAATCTTTTAGTCCAAGTCTCAAGTCAAGTCTCAAGTCTTTACCTTCAAGTCTCAAGTCCTTGCAATATACTTTTAAGTCAAGTCTTGAGTCAAGTCTTAAGTCTGAGAGCCAACTTTATACCCAAACCTAATTACAGAATTTCTGGACCAAGTTGAATAAAGTCAGTTTTAACAATTTAAGCAGGGTAGGCCCTCCAAATTTGTGATTTTGCCATCTGTACCATTGGAAGTGGGGAATAGGATCTTTGTCACCTCCACTTCCCAAGGCTGGAGGCTTTTGTGCTGATGGGCATAAAAGAGTCTGTGGCTTCATAAGTGGGGGATAGGATCCTTCTTACTCCCTATTTCTAAAGCTTCAAAAGCTTTAGAAGGAAGGACTCTTCCTACTCACATTTGCTGTTCCTCTCTGAGAAATGTACCCTGCATTCTGGAAGTGAATTTTGTCTTCTGCTCTTAAGAAATGTTTTAGAAAGCTCCTCCAATATGCAGCAGGGACAGGCTGCTGAGCAAACCTCAGTCCTGCCTCGAGCCCATTGCGTAACCTGATTGCTATTCCCCCCTGAGAAATGCACTCATACTTTGGACTGGAGACAGTTCCTCATGTGATCAGTAGTCAAAAAGAGATGGAAGCGTTATGCAAAGTCATATGGTTTTTGGACAAATCTGTCATGTTACTGAACCAGGGGCAGCAAGTCAGCCACTAAAAATATACAAGTCTCGAGCTGAGTCGATTCAGTGCATCATTTATTGCCGAGTCAAGGCTGAGTCAAGTCACTGAAGCGACTTAAGTCCAACCTGAGTTTGAATCAATTGACTCAAGTCTACATCACTGGGTCTTGGCATTTTTGTAAGTGGACTTACCTTTGAAGGAATTAGGATTGGGCAGTTTCATAACATCTATGTCCAGCAGAAGGCTGCCGTTATGTTAATAGGTAGCGCAGCCAGCAAAGTGAGTGATGTAACAGGACTAATGCACAATGGGATGTGCATCACAGCTATTTGTGTGCATTGCATGTATTTTTTCAGCATTTAGAGCTGGGGTGCAGCCCTGGTGGGTGGGTGAGCAAAACGAGAGCACCGCTCTTCCAAATGAGAATTCTTCCCCCCACCATGAAATTGTCTTTCAGTCACCAAAGTTCTTGCATTGTAATAAGTTAAAGAGTCTAGGCATCCAAAGAAAAGTGGAAGGCAAAATCACCATAGGAATATAAACACAGCAAGTTCTAGGTATGAATGATTTTCAGTATCTCCCTCTCTGCAATGCTAGAAAAATGAGGACTGAAGGAAAATTTCATTGATGGAGCCTAATTTTTATCTGAGGGGTAATGGCCTTGTTTTGCCCCCCTCCCTGTAGCTGCACCCCTGGTTTAGAGGCTGCTTATCAGCTTATTTCCATTTAGATTGCTGCTCCTTTTAGCTCACCTGCCTGACAACCATGTCAGGGATGGGATTATTCAATCACCTATAAATTGCACAGGTTCTTTTCACAGCTTCTGAAAATGTACTTCAGCACGGAGGCAAAACTGGCCAGCTTTTCCTCACACTTCTAAACAGATGACAATTGACCTTTCTGTAAAAATAGAACCAAATGTGCTTTGTGAAAGAAAGGCTCTGAGCAGTTATTAATACGGTTGCATGTGACACCACCTCAGTAGAGAAGAGTTCTATTTTGTATGTATGTGTGTGTACACTTCCTAGAGGAGCTCTTTATAGAAGTGTTAATTTTTCATGTCCCAATTCCAGCTTTCAGCACTTTGTCATTTAGTTTGAGGATGGTCTCTTGCCCATCTGATCCAGTCTTTAGAGATAATTTCACCAAGGGCAAACAATCATTAAAACACTCGTTTAAGAAGCTGAAAACAGCCTCTTGGCTTTCTGTCTCCCCCTTGTTGGGAAAACAGAAAGCCAATTAGTGATTAAAAGCCCTAATAAAGTATTTTAGTTGTGTGCATTTCCGTTCTCATGCAACAAAACCTGGCCTTGACAAATTAGTCTAGCTTGAGTTACCACTGGCATGGAAGAGCAGATTTGAAAGAAGATGAGGAGGATGTGCCTATTTATCTTAGCTGAATTAGTTTCTATTTTTAGTCCATTCATAATAGATTCACCAATTTTCCTTATAATTAATTTTAAAGTCTAATTATGACTCATGCTGGAAACACTGATGTCATTGAATAGGGAGGTACAAAGCTTTTGACTCTGTGCTGAAGAGGACAAGCTCTTGGAATCCAGGCATCTATCTCATAGATTTTTAATAAATGTTTTAATGTTGGTTCTCACATAACCCCACTTCAGCCTCATTTATAAAGAGTTGCCATAGCCCTTTTGGGGACAAAATGTCATCCTAACACCTCTTCCTCTGTAGTGTAACATTGCAATAGGATATACTATCCTTGAGGGACTTCAAGGACAAACATTTGAAGCAGAGCAAGTTTGAAGACAACATCTTCCATCAGATGGGTAGGTATTGTCACAATTACTGAGTCATCTTTCTGAACAGGAAAGCATCAAATGTAGACACCAGTGACGAAGTGTTAATAATGCAAACAAATTGGAAAAGCCTTTGGGAAGTGGCACCCTTTCTCACACCCACTAGCCCCTGCTGTTTTTTGGTATGTATGTATATATTTATTTTATACCCCACCTTTCTCCCATATGGGACTCAAAGTAGCTTACAATGTATGTTAAAAACAAAATGGTCAAAACAATCTGTAGTACAAAAGTTTTAAAAAGTTTTAAATAATAATCGACTCTAAGGCCCTTTCCACATGAGGGTGTTAAAACGGTGTAGCACGACCTCTGACAGAGGTTGTCTACACCGTAAAATGGATTGGGGCGGATTACTTTAGTGTAATTCCACACCCCAGTCCACACTAGGGCGCCCAGAAGTGGCGGCGCCATGTGCTTTTTAAAAACCACTTTTCAAGTGGTTTTTAAAAGGCATGGGGTGTGCAGCCGCGTGCAGCCACGTCGCAGCGCCCAGTGTAGATTTGCAGACGCGCACAAGGGCGTGCCTGCAGATCTGCTGGGGGCGGACTTTCCAGCTGGTGAGCTTCTCCGGTTGGTGGAGAGCCTCTGCCAGCCGTCAGCCGCCATTTTGGACGCTGCAGGACGCCGAAGAGTGTGGAGCAGCGAAAACGTGCTGCTCCACGCGGCGACAGACTTACCCAGATGCAGGTAAGGTCTGTCCTAGTGTGTTTTCGCCCATTTTTTCCTCCGTGTGTGGAAAGGGCCTATAACAATCTAGAACAGTTAAAACACATTAAAAGATAGTAATGCTTGGTAAAGTGGAAGGCAGTAAGTAAAGAGGAACACTACATTATAGATGGATAGATTCAGTCAAGGAAGGCACATCCCTGAATCTACAAGACTTGAGCAAGGTGGTTGATAATAAGATGACTTGGAAGTCTCTCCACTACTCCAACTAGTTAAAAGCTGAAGGCCTGTGGTGGGAGGGACAACCAAGCCTCCCTGGGAAGAGAGTTCCATGGCCTGGAAAGAGCCACTGAGAAGGCTCTGTCTCGAGTACTTACTAGATATATCTGTGATGGTGTTGTAACTGAGAGAAAACCCTTCCCTGAAGACCTTAAAACTCAGGTAGGCCCATATAGGAAGAAGATAGGGTCTTTCACATAGGCCCTTTTCGCATGGCGGTTTGAAAGCGTATTAAACACGCCCCCTCCCCCCTTCACGAGCCGCCGTACCGCATGACGTTCCCACCGACCCGGGGCTGTCGCGATCGTGAGTAGTGCTGGAGTCGCGTTTTTTCATTTTTGCCTTGAAGCGAAAATGACCCCCTTTTTACGTATCGCTCACGCAACCCGCGGGCCTGCGGAGCCCTCTTACGCGAAGGATCCGGGAGTGGGCGGGGTGCGGGCAGTCCCAACTGGCTGTCCGTCACGCAGCAACTCTGTAGCTGGGCGGGAAGCGCCGCCCAGCAACAGAGACGCCGCTGCCGCCATGGCCTCAAGGAACACTGCCTGACACATCGCTGCAAGAGCCCACCCCGGGGTTGCGTCGCCGCACTCGAGACGACAGCAGCCCCCGGGGTCTGGGCAACTTTTTTTAAAAAAACCGGCGCTATCGTTAGCACGTTAGCACAGTAGCCCGTTAGCACAGTAGCACGGACCAGCGTCTCCTCCGGGCTGAGGGTCAGCCCAGTTCGACAGCACAGCGACAACCCCATTCCCCCGCCACTGCAGTAGCCGACCCACCGCCCACCCCAATGGAGGACCCTCCCATCTATTTCCCTGTCCCACTCACAGACATGCCAAGTTGCCCTTGGCTGAGTCCAATCCCTATCCACTGGCCACGAGACATCCACTCCCCACTCTGACTAGCTAAATAGAATATCCTTGGGTCACTCCTTTGGACTGTTGTCGCAATGCACCCATTCTGAACGTCTGGAGCAGGACTGGAAACAAACTTCCTTTGGCCTCCTCCTCTTCTGCAGCTCCAACATCAAGGAACACAGTAGCCACACACTACACCTCTTCCTACCACCTGTCTACACGTGGATGTCTCTCTCGAGAGGTTCACTGGGCTAGCTGGAGTGTGAGGGCGCCCCAATTCACCTCCCCCGCTCCGCAGAAAGAACCACACACTACTGTTTACAAACGGAAAAAATTTATTGCACAGAATCTCAACATATAAGCAAACAACCAACATACAAAAAATACACAACTATATACATTCAACACACAACAGACAATTATATACAGCGGGCGCCGCCAGTGGCACTTCACCGAGGCCCCATGACCTGCTCCCTCCACTGGAGCAGCTGTGCAACGGTCTGCTCCATGGCGGCTAGGCGATGTTGGACCGTGGCCTCCAGAAACCCCAGCCTCTGAGCCACAGCCGTAGCCATTGCCTCCACGGACCTCAGGAGGGTCTCATCTGCAGGGGATAGACAGGTGGACACCAAGGCGGCAGCATGGCCACGGAAAGCCCAGCGGCGGCCCCTACAGCATGCCCCAAGGGGTGGTTGGGCAGTAGCCGCCCTGACACTCACATTCCCTCCTGTTGTGCTCCTCCGACGAGGCCACCCGCTCCTCCAGTTCCCGCAGTCGCAGGAGCAAGTCCGGCACCGTGGGTAGCTCTGGCCCGTGGACGACTCCAGCCACACCTGTGGGAGCAGCAATCTGTCACTGTGTGGCCATGGCTGCACAGGAGTTGCCGAAGCTCCCACAGGCAACCACCGTCACTGCGGACAGGCCTGGGACAGGGGGACCCCTGTCAGGACACCACCCTCCCCGTACTCACCTTCGTCGCCAGCCGCCAGCGCCGGAGAAGCCACACACCGCACAGCCGCCCCCAAGGGCTCCACGCCGGCCATCCGCTGCTGGAGGAGGACAGGTCCCTCTCCTATCAGGGATGACATGACAGCAAAAGCTCAGGGGGAAAGATTCCGAGCTTCCGTGTGCAGGGAAGCTGGGAGAGGTTCACACATGGCTGTCCGTGTGCCAGCAGGCCAGTCCCATCGCCACTCACCAGGCACATGGCTCGACCCCGCTGTCGGCGAGCTCCCGGCGCCATCATCCGCCACGCCAACATCCTCCTCCGACGTGGTGGTGGTGGTGGTGGACAGTCCCTGGGGGGTGGTGCCAGATGCAGCTGGGGGAGCAATGACAGCAGGATCAGCCACAGCTGCAGCCGCCCACCCCCCCCCCCCAGGAGGATGGAGAGCCCAGGCAGGATTCCCTGACAGCAGCACAAATGCAGTGTGGCCGCTGGCCATAGTAGGCAGGGCGGGGGTCCTCACCTGTACTGGCAGCCTCAGGCGTCACAGGAGCAGGGGCGCGCGCTTGCAGACGGCTCCCCGACGTCCCCTCCCCCTCTGAGGATTGGAAGGACTCTGGCAGAGGCCTCATCCCACGGCGAGCTGCAAGCAGGGGGCAAAAGTGGATCTTAGCTGGGCGGCCTGGACAGAGACTACTGCACGGACAGTGGCAGGGGCCACGGCACCGCCCCCAGAGAGGGGCACTGCCACTGTCTCTGCATATGGAATCCCATGGGCAGGGTGGCGCGGGGACATTTACCTCGCCGTCGTGTCCCGGGCTGTCCCGCAGCGGCCGTGGGCGCGTGGACAAGACGCCTCCGTGCTCCTGTGGGAAGAACAGAAGCGAGGGGGCGGTAGTGAGGCGTCCGTCCCCCCACGGTTGTCCCTTGGGGCAGCCCTTTCAGGTGGCCACCGAGGCCGGAGGCCAGCAATGAGTGAGGTGGCACCATGGCCTGGCCGTCCATGGCTTGGTTGTCGCCCCCCCTCACAGGGCCATGGTGGCATGGGAGCAGGGACAACATGGGCATGTGCGTTGTCACTTACCGCCCTTGTGTCTCTCGGCCCACCTGGGCTTTCCCGACGCCTTCCATATGCGGAACATGGCCGCGAAGAACTTCGGCCGGGCATGCGGGGGCGGATGGCCACGGAACAGCTCCATTGTGTCAAAAAAACGACACTTTAGGGCCTTGAACTTGTTGGTGACCTGGGCCGCCGTCCGTTCAAAGCCCTTGGCCATGAGGCCAGCCGCAAGGCCCTCATACAGGGCCTTGCTGGGCAGTGGGGTGCTTTTCATAAGCACATCCACGCCCTCGCTGGCCGCCACGAGGGACAGGAGAACCTGCACCTCATCGTCGGCCCACAGGGTCCCTTCCCGAGGCATGCCCACACGCACCCGCAACGTACCACACACACAACACGCACACAACACACAACAACCACTCAGACGCCACGCACAGACACACTCGCCTCACCATGCAAACAGGAACCCACACTCACTCCGCCCCTAGTTCCAACGGTCCTGAGCTGGCCACTTCCTTTGCCCTCCAGAGGGCTTTCTCAAATAGACACGGCTGTCATCACACAGCGACAGGCAGGCAGCCCAGGCGGGCTTTCCTTTTAGTTTCTGAGGTCGCCCATAGGGGCGGCTGCCAGTCCCTTGCCAGGAGTTCCTCGGTTCCATCGTTAGCACGTTACTACGTGGGCAGGGGCTCTCGTGCCTGCCTGCGCCTCCAGCCAAAGCTCCGAGGGGAAAAGTGTGCCCCCTCGGTGCACCGCAGGAAGGCGACATGGACGCACCCGCCTCCCCGAGAGGGTTCAAGGGAGAGGAATAGCATGGCGGCCCGCTGAGATCGAGGATCTCCTAGAGATCTGGGGCCAGCCGAGGTATCAGGAGCTCCTGCGCAGTAGCCAGAGGAACATACAAGTGTTCCAGGAGATCGCAGCAGAGATGGGACGCAAGGGTCACTGCCGGACGGCCGTGGAATGTAGGAACAAGACGAAAATGATGCGCCAGGAGTACCGCCGGGTCCTCGCCCATAACCGCATGACGGGAGCGCAGCCCGCCACCTGCCCCTACTATAGGCAACTCCATGACATCCTCCGTGGGGATGCGAGCGTGGCCCCGAAGCGTGTCGCCTCTAGCCTCAAACTGGTCCGTGGTGGTGGCGGTGGACGCGCAGACACCAGGGTTGCCGCACCCGAGGAAGAGCCCATGGATGCATCTCAGACCACGGATGACGGCCCTGCAGTGTCGACCGGTAGGAACGTCCCTGGGGGAAGGGGCCTCCTGGGCTGGCGGCGGTGGCACGTGGGGCACTGGGCCGGAACCCACTGTCTGCCCCACAGGCTGCCAGGCACAGGGGAAGCGATGGGACCTGGAGTCCCCTCCGGAGCCCGGGCTGCCTCCCCCGCGCTCCCGCTCTGGGCTGTTGACTTCCTGTGGGAACGGCCCGAATGGGAGTGCCAGGAGCCAGGAAGTTCTCAGGCCTTGGATGCAGGTGCATGTCTGGGATAGCAGGGAGGCGACAGGGTTGGAATGTGGGCTGCTGATAAGCGGCTCCCAGTCTGGCAGCCCTTGCAGTTCAGGAATGTCAACTGAGCGGGCATAGGGAAAACATGGCACAGTGGCTCATCAGCGGACGGAGGAAGCGGGGGGAAGCCAAGGGCAGAGTGAGCTCAGGAGGCCTGGCCTGGAGAAGCACGGCAGGTGACACAGTGACGTGTGCCATGGTAAGCGCCATGCACCCGCTTCTGCAGCACGGCCCCCGGTGGGGTCCCTATGGCACTGAGGCACACCCTGGTGCTGCTCCGTTGGCCGTGACTGCTTGTGTGTGCGTGTGATGCAGAAACATGGCACTCCATGGGCAACATCTCTATGTCCAGCCCTCGGATCCCGCGGCCCCCTCGTGCCCACGTTCCCCCTGTATGCAACAGGAAAGTCCCTCCGTGCCACCCCAGGCATGCGTGGCCGACGTGGCCACGCTGCCATTGGGCACGGCCATCGGGAGCCAGGGCGTCAGCTGTCACTGGGTGCCAGGGGGGCCTGTCGCCAGCCATCCGCTCAAGTAGACAGTGTGTGGTGTCATGCTCTTGACAGGGTCTGCGGCACGAGCGGAGGACAATATGCCAGATGAGGACAGCATGGGAAGCTGCAGCCAACCCCTGCCTAGTGGCTAAGGCAGCGTGGGTAGTTTCGAGGGCGCTGGCGGCGGCCAGGGAAGCGAGGAGTCGGCCGATGACGAGGCCATGTTAGGGAGCGCGGCCACCGACTCGAGGCTTTTTCGCCCTGGTAAGCATGATGAGAAAAGACCTCTACACTGTGGCCGGATGGTGCAGAGCCCTCCCATAGAGGCGCTGCCCAGTGAACCATAGATGCTGCCAGTGTGGCACCCGTGCAGCAGGCGCCTGTGTCCCTCCCTCATGTTTCTGGCCGTCCGGAAATGTGTTGTGAGCCCACAGGGCACCGGGGGTGGGGGTTGTCCTGCTCCCTGGACTGACAACTTGTCTGTGTTTCTTCCAGAGCCAGGTCCGAGTGAGCGAAGCGGCGGATTCACTGTCAGCACTGCGGCGATGTCTCCCCGCTCAAGGATGGTGGCTGCCCGGGCGAGGGACCGCACAGGGCGTAGGGGCGAGGCAATTGCCACGGCCATCATGCAGCACTCACGGGAGCTGCATGATGCCTCGGCAGCCGAGCGGAGGGCGCACCAGAGAGGGATGGAGACGGCGCTGACTGCTACCAATGACATTCTCCAGCAACTGGTCGACAGGTACAGGGAGGATGTGGACAGGAACGCAGAGTGCCAGGAAGGTGTGGTGGAGGAGATGCGCAGCACGAACAGGCTCATGTCTGCCATACTGCGCAAGCTGGGGTCTCGCCCTTCGGGCGGTGGCTCCACTCCCCTGGCTTCCTCTGAGGTAGATGTAATATCTGTTGAATCCAGAGAGGCTGCAATTTAATTATATTCTCTCCATGTCATTTATTATCCTAAATAAATTGGAAGAAAAAGGTAGTGTTACCACCAACATTGTTAATCATGTAGAAGAAGATGGTTTATGAAGGAAAGTTCACTATGGTTTGACTTTACCAAACATAGCAATTTCATCTGAGCATTGTGGGAGACATGCATTTACAGAGCTTGCTCTGCACTGCACTGAAGAGGACTTTATTGCCCTTACTTTATCTCCCTCTCATTTTTATTTTACCCTCTGGCCCTTTCCTTCCCATTCATATCAGTGCATTTATTTCATTTTTCTAGCTATGCTGGTATATCTGGCATGAGGATGACATCATTTCTTCAGCATCCCTTGTTTTCCCAAATGAGGTACTGTGTTTATACTAACTTTCTAAATAATTGGGCAGATTTTGATCTCGTTTGAATAACCTGCCCAAGTATTGGATGATTCCCCTGCCATTTTTCCCTAGACTTGCTTGTTTTCTCTTTGCCAATACCAAGAATTATTTTAGTGAAAGGGGAGAGAGAGCAAGTTGCACTTGATAGATATATCTGGGTATTAGAGGTAATAACAGTTGTGGGGTAAGAATTAGAGCAAGGATGAGAAACTTCTTCTACCCATGGGATATATTCAATTACAAAGAGGAAAAAAAAGGGTTGCATTCCAATAATAGGCTAGGCCGAAGACAAAATGGTGGTATCAAGGGCCTGCCAAATTCCTAACAAGGCAACCAGGGGCAAAAAAGATTCCTGGGGTCTAACACAGGCTGGAATATATCCAGAGAAGTACAACCAAGAGGGTAAAGTGTTTGGAAACCAAGTCCTATGAGGAATGGCTTAGAGAGATGGATATGTTTAGCCTGGAGAAGAGAAGACTAAATTCCTTTTCGCACATTCGCGCAGCTGGGGGGGGCTCTTGCGTGAAAAGCCTCAGCAGGAACGCTGCCGCTTCCCTGCTGCTTGAGTTCTGCAGCGCTTCCTGGTTGTGCAAGCGCCGTGCGAACACCCCACCCCTTCCTACCGCAGCGCAACCTGGGAATTGTAGGCTAGTGCTGAGGCAGGAAGCGCAACTGTGCCGGCTCCCGAGGCTCCGCAGGGCAGGTAAGTGTGCTCAGGCCCCGGGAGCATTGCGTGACCGCGCACCATTTTCGGCTTTAAGCCAAAAATAAAAAAATGCGTGCATGGTCCGCTTTAGGCTCTTGAGCATCCCGTAAATGGGAGTGCGTCGTATGGACCGCTCAAGGGGCCCTTTCGCTTTAGAAACGGCATGCGAAAAGGGCCTGAGAGGTGCTATGATAGCCATCTTTAAATATATGAAGACTGAGCACGCAGAACCAGCATGGTATAGTAGTCTGAGTGCTGGACTATGGCCCTGGAGACTAGGGTTTGATTCCCCACCTGGCCATGGAAACCCACTGGGTGATCTTGGGCATGTCACACACTCTCAGCCCCCAGAAAACTCTAGGATAGGTTCACCTTACGGTTGCCATAAATCAGAAATGATTTGAAGGCACCCAACAACATATAGAAGATAGAACAAGATTGTTTTCTGCTCCTCCAGGAATGAGGACACAAACTGATGGATTCAAATTATGTGAACAGAGCTTCTGCTTACACATTAGGAAAAACTTTTTTTTTATTGTGAAAGCTGTGCAGCAGTGGAATAAAATACCTGGGGGGAGCGGAAATCTTCTTCTTTGCAGGTCTGTAAACAGAGGTGCAACAGCCATCTCTTGGGACGGAATCAAACAAGTACATTTCTGCATGACCTAGGTTTAGACTAGATGGCCCTTGTGATCCCTTCCAGCTCTGAAACTCCGATTTTATGAAGATGAACTGTGCAAGAACACCGCCTCTCCCACACTCTGACTTCATAAAAGTTTCTCTTCTCTTCCCTTCTCTTCTCAAGCCAATGAAATATTTCACAGGTGAGCCAGAGACCAGATTCTTAATAGAGTGATTCTTTGTCCGTATTATCTTCAATTCAGTAAAGGTCTGCTGATTTTCAGTTTTTTACACATGCACACAGTTTTTATAAGCATCCAGAGATATTTTATGAAAGATAACATTTAACAGCCCTACTAACATGAATTGTGCACGTCAGATTTATCTGTGAAATTTCAGCAGATTGACGAGCGGCAGAGCATTTGCTCTACTTAGTGATATCATGTTACAAACAAGACAAGGAAGTTGCTACAGTTAATGAAAGTTCAGCCTCTCTGTCTCTGCCAAAAGAATTGATTCAGACAGTGTGTACCACCTTTTGTTCTTGTTTCTGGATTTCAACAGAGTTGTGAGATGAAAGATCTCAGATTAAATGGTTAATGTTCTGTAGAAGTACACTGGAATACACTGAACGTAGCTAATGACAAGAGAGCCAAAGCCATGAGAAAATATTTGTCTAAGTATTATCACCATAATTGGAATTGAGTAGCTGAGAAAGGAATGATGTAGGAAGATAAAGTGTGTCTGAAAGGCTGACATGTCAATTATGACACCATTTGCTGCTAAGGCAACCTCATGCGCAATATATAAACCTTGAAATGATATAGCAGCACATGCTTGTTAAAAGTTATATCTTGGCATCTATTATATTGAATGAAAGGGCCAGCAAAATCAGTTCAAATTTATAAATATAAATATTCTACCACTGGTAATTTTATCTTAGCCTACAAACAGACAATGAAATCAATTCTTTCCTGTTGCTTCAAAGGATAGTGTTGCCAGGTTTTCAAAATAGCAATAAGGGACAGTTGAAATTTATGATATGCAGGGGTGACAATCAGGAAGTAGCTATTAAGAGGATTGTGTTCTACTTGGTTACCAAATGAAAGTATTGATTTCAATTAACTTAGCCACGAGTTTCTCTATAAAAATAACATATTGCTCACATACGTCAATTACATGATGCATATATTCCTGTCTTTATGAAGGGCCCACACTCAAAAATAGAGAGTTGCTTTTGGCATCTTGTTCAGTGTATGTAAAAGGAAAAGCTTTCTTGTCCTCTAATAGTAGATATCCCCTATAATAAGAGACTCCTGAGAGTCCTATAAGGGACAAACTTTCCCTTACAGGACTCTCAGGAAGGAACATCCCTTATAATAAGGGACACCTGACAACCCTTGGAAAGATGCAGAAATATTTGTTACAGGCTTTTAAGGAGCAGCTGGATAACCACCTATTTGTGGAAGGCCTAAGTCAACAGGGTCTTGGAGCAGATGACCTTTAAGGTCCCTTCCAGGTCAGATTTTAAGTTGGTAGAGACTATTGTAGTACAGTCATGCCTCCACATTAGTGAGTTTGACTTTCACAGATTTGATTATTTGCAAGTTTCTTCAACCCCTGGTCCCCATCCCATGCTTCTTCCTTCTCAGTGGCTCTGATCAGTGGCCATGAAGCCTTTTATAAACCCATCTTTGGTCCTTCTTCTCCACCAGCCACTGTCTGGCTATCTAAGGATAGCTTGCAGCCCAATTTCTCAGCTCCACAAAGACCCTCTCAATGTTCCCTCACACTCAAGGAAGGATATGGGTGTCAGAGGGATAGTGTAGGGGTATCATGCTGACCTACACCTTCCCTCTCTTTTCCTTGACTTGGTTTGGACCCTGGGTGTCTGTTCTCCCCACCATGCCTCAGCTCCCTTCCAACAGACAGACAGACAGACAGACACACACACATTTTGATATTTTCAATTTTCGCACTTTTTTCAAGGGTGCTCTGCCCCTAACCCTAGGAAATGGGGAAGGCCAACTGCACTATTGAACACTGGATTTACTAATTTCCTTAGTTTCCTCTAATGCTTGAAACTTCTGTTTTCATTGGATCTGATTGTTGGTCTCAGTGGAAAAAGTCTATCTGTTGTTAGCATGACTGGCTGAATAACTGAATCCATTGGGTGAAGGTTTGGCAAAGCAAACTATAAGGTGTGATAGATGATGCCATTGTGATTGAGGAGCAATTGATTGTGCCTGGGACCGAGCCAGTGAGTGGGATAGATGATGCCTCTAAGATCGAGGAGCAACTGACTGTGCCAAGGACTGGCACAGTGCCTAAGTCAACTTGCAAACATCCCCCACACTGGAAGGTCAAATAGAGACAGAGTTGCCCCAGCCAGCTCATGAGGGAACCAGAAGTGATGCAGAGGAGTTGCAGCCACCTGTGCCCATCAGCCCTTAATCACAAAGAAAGATGAAATGGGCTGCTCAGAGGGAGGTTGCATGGAGTAGGTTGAGGAAACAATAGCAAGCAGCACCTGTTCACATGGCTATTTAAGTCTGCTGGCGGCTGCTCTTTGCTTGCAGCAAATTACTAGCAAGTGCTTATGACCTTTGAGTTGCCTGCTCCCTGAAACCCTCCAGATGGATCTCTGCCTCCTGAACCTTTGGACTGGACCTTGACCTGGCTTGGCTTGTGTTTTCCTTGTGTCTGGTACATTTGGACGGACCTCCCTCCTCCCTTGCTGGCTGTGGCTTGGTGGGGAGAGATTCCTGACATAAGGAAATCTTTGTTTATTTGCATAATTTCAGTTTGTTTATTTGCATAATTTCAGTTTGTCTCCCTGCTGTGTGAAATTACAGACTTATGGTGCATTTTTAATCATTTTTTTGAACTTCAAGACTTTTCACAGAAAAAATATTTGTGAAAAATTTTTATACCCCCCAAATTCATTGTTTTTTATTTATATAGAAAAGAAAATAGGGTTTCCTTTGCAAACTATTGGGAGATAGTTTGTAAAAAATGAAGTTTTTTGCACACTTTTTAAAGCAAAAGGGTTCTTGTAAAAAAAAAAGTCCCAAAGTGCAATAAATCTCACAGAGGCTGTTCTTCATTTCAGTCAGCAAAATGTCTTTGTGTAAGGGTTCTGGTCTGTGGCTAAGTCATTGCAGGATCTGGCCCAGTACCTCAGACCCAACTGGCTGCTCTGATGCAGGGCAGCTGGAGCAGCCAGCTGCCAGCTAGATAAGGACTGGGGTTACTCTGTAGTCTTTGCCACAGCAACATGGTTTTTAGTGCTGTCTGTAGTCTCTTCTGACTCTCCAGTGTTTCTGACCCTGCTTACTGCTGACCTCTGGACTTGGACCCCTGCCTGTTTTCTGGACTTGCCTCTGGCCCCATGGACTCTTGCTACCTGAAGGACTCCTACCTTGGACTCTTGTTGTGGCCTGACCCTTGTCTTCCTGACCTACCGCCCATCCTTTGGCCCAGCTGCGGTGCCTGTTCCAGTCAGCCCTTGTGCCCATGCCTCAGACCCTGACACCTGGTCTGTCACTGAGGTTATACCATACACTCAATGCCTGTTCAGATGTTATTGCTCCTTTTTTAGAGCATCACCAGGAATTGATAGCCTTTTGATTAGTCATATTTGGTGTTCTGCTAAGATGATTATTTCCTGGATATCAAGCAGCATTTTAAATATACTGTGTTGTCATAACTGACCTTTATTGCACTGTAAAATAATGGATTATGGAGCTTCCCAGTGGTTTCCAAAATTGAGACAATTTAAAAAAAAAAAAACAACCCACACACCAATGAAAAATCATTGATGACAATGGAAAGCCAATGGCTACCTTTAAGACAGTTATAGATAGTGTCAAAGAGTGCTTTGAAGAGGACATCTTGTCTATCTATGTGAACTAGAAACTTATCAGAAACATCTGTCTCCTCTTTTGTATATGTTCTTGCACTATGTGTGCCTCCAGCACCAAATATCTAGGAGACTGAGAATGTTTTGCCTTCTATATATCAAGCCACATCCATTTGTCTTTTGGTTGGGCGGATTATTTCCACTATTGTCAGTTGTTGAAGGCAGGCAAACAAGGGTGGGAATGGACATCTCAGAAGCGAAGGGTGAGAGAGAAAATCAGAAGTCCCACCTGCAGGAGGTTGCAATGAACCAATAAGAATAAGAAAAGTATAAGTTGTGCATGAGTGAAAGGGTTAGAGTGTGGCTCAAACTTAGGTCATTGCTTTTCTGAAAAAGATGCTATACTGTGGAATTTACTGATGCAAAATTGGAGTGCAATGTCTGCTCAATAGCTTTCTTCACTCAAAGCTGCTGGGCAGAATAATATCCAGCAGATGTTTAGCCAGTATGCTGGCATTTGTAATGGCTTCCTGGTGACTTTTGGAAGATGGCTATCAAAGACATTCTACTCAAACAAGGGCAAGTTTAAATGAATTTTTAAAACAAGATTTATTTAATGTCATGAAGTATTACCAAGACCACATGCCAGTAAGAAAAGACCACCCTTTTATTCCACTGTGCATATTCCGCGATCTCAGGAGGAAAATCAAGCTGGAGAGACAGAAGACCTAGGATTTCTGTGTTCTCTCTCTCTCTGTGTGTATGTATACACACACACACACACACATATATATACACACACACACAGAATCAGCCCTCCACATTTGCAGGTTTCATTTTTGTGTATTTGATTATTTACAGATTATTTGCTTTCACCTATGCTGCCTCCCTATGCCATTTTTAATAGGGACTGCAAGCCTCGTGAGTCTGAGAAACTGGGAAGGAGGCTTGTAAATCCCTCTTAAAAATGGTGTGGGGCAGCAGGGGAGGTGGCAGTAGGCCCCACCAGCCACCCACTTCTGCCTTGTGAAGGAACTCTGATGCCTCAAAGAACTCCACAGTGGGTTGAATATGGTGATTGTACTTTTTGTGTATTAAATATGGTTTGGGAGGGCCTAGAGTTACTCACTTTTTTTCACATTCACGGGGGTCCTGTGCCCCTAACCCTAGCGAATGTGGAGAGATGACTCTGTGTATCTGTGTACTTGTGTGTATATATATTCATTTTTAGAATGTTCACATATGTGGTATGTATGTTTAGCAAACATAGTAATATTTGCACTAAGCTTAAAGTTCCCTTGTTTACAGGTTTACAGGTCTGACAAAATCCTCTTTAACTGAGAGGAACATGCATTTGTCATTATTTGTTCCAAGCTGACTTCAACTTGTGGCAATCCTATGAATGAGACCCCTCCGAAAGCCCTGGTCATCAACTGCCCTGCTCAAGTCTTGCAAACTCTGGGCTATGGGTACTTTGATTGAATTCACCCACTAGTAATGTGGTCTTCCTCTTTTCCTACTCCTTTTCACTTTTCCCAATTTTATGTTTTCCAGTGAGTCATGTTGCCTCACAATGTGTCCAAAGTACTGCAGCCTCAGTTTAGTCATCTTCACTTCTAGTGAGAGTTCAGGCCTGATTTGAGGCCCTTCCCTAAACTTCAAATCCCAGGATTCCATAGGATGTTGAAAGTAAAATAATAGCAATATAACAGGCTAGTGCAGAAATGGCCATTCATTTGCCTTTTTAACAGTCCATAAAACTATCCTCCAGCACCACATTTCACACCACATTTCAAATGTGTTGATTTTCTTCCTGTCATCTTTTTTTTCTCAATCTAGTTTTCACACGGATACATAAAAACCAGACATATTCTGGAATGAATTATTCTGACTTTGGTATCTGGTGATATATTTTTACACTTTGAGATCGTATCTCGTTCCTTCATGGCTGCCCTTTCAGGTCCTAGTGTTCTTTTGATTTCTTGGCAACAGCCTCCATTTTGATCAATGACTGAGCTTAGGTGTCATCTATTTCAATGTTTTCATTATACACTTCAAAGTTATGTAAATTATCTGTGATGATTATATTCTTAATGTTTAGCTGTAACCCTGATTTTGCACTTAACTTTCATCAGTAGGCATTACAAGTCTCCTTCTCTGGAGGTTTTTAAGCAGAGGCTGGATGGCCATCTGATGGGAGTGCTTTGATGTGTCTTCCTACATAGCAGGGGGTTGGACAGGATGGCCCCTGTGGTCTCTTCCAATTCTATGATTCTATAAGTCTTTGCTGTTTCTTTCTCCCAATTTTCACTCTTCCTTCCTGTAAGTCTTATCCTGCTTTCTGTTTGATATATTCTGTATATAAATGAGAGAGATAGGGTGATAAAATGCAGCTTTGTCTGACTCTCTTGCCAATGAAAAACCATTGACCATTTTGATTTAAGAAAAATCACTTGAGCAATTTTAAGTCCAAGGACTTTTTTTTATTAAACTCAAAATTTAGATACATAAAACAACACATATGGAAATAAAGAAAAAACACAAAAAAGACATAGAACAGCTGTCTAAACTAAACCACACAAAAAACTACCTAACCTAAAAGACAAAAAAAAAGGGGGGGAGAAAGAAAAAGTAGACTAAGCTTAAAAGGGACCAGCAAGATAAACACATGACTTCTAGGCCTTCAGCTGATAGTTATAAGATAAAATACTATGTCTACTTCTTTAACATTATATAATTAAGATACACTTCTACTTATTGGTAAAAACTAATAATCTTCAAAGTCTAAAACTAAAGTTTTCCTCCAATATTCTCTCAAATATGTAGTAATCATGCCCCAATCTTTCCTAAAATTATTCAATGATTTTTCTTAAATCAAAATGGTCAATTTGTCCATTTCTGCCAGGTCACACCATTTCACCATCCAGTTCCATTCATCTGTATTTAAATAATGCTGTTGGAAGACTTGATCTCTCATCTTTCTTCTGACAAGGTAGACAATTATATCTCTAGGCAAGTTTCTCTGTCACACCACCCGGGGATCTAATCTGTAAACTTTATCCAGTCTTCAACAAAGGTATTCTGTCTGTCTTTCCAGGAGATCAGCCAAAGCGACAATCGTTCTTGCACATGCGTACATATGTAGCTTCATTTTGCTTCTCCTCCATTCCTCTGAATCTGAGGTATTTCTCTCCTTTCCCTGAAGTCAAGAAAAGCCATTGCATGTAGGTTCTGTTCTTGATCCATAGTTAATTTCTCAGTCACTACTTCCAGTCTCAGTGTCTTATCTTCCAGTAATTCCATTTTTTTCACTCATCTGTTTGATTTCTGTTGTTGTTTGAGTCAAAGATTGATTTATATCCTTAAATTCCATCTTAAGTTCAATCTTCCCAAAACTTACTTTTTTTCTCATTTGATCCGTATCTGCTTTCATTTGTTTAATCTCTGCCAAAATTATTTGATTTGAATCAGTATCCGTAGATTGTTCAGTTGATCCTCTTCTTGAACTTTGCATACTTGCTGCTTGTATCTGCTAAGATCTAAGTCCGAAAGCCATTCTGACAGCTGTTGAAGTCTTTACTTAAAAGAAATATTTTTTATTGCAGTTATTCCATTCCACCTCTAGAGGTCAGAACATCTCTCCATAGAATTCCCCCTAGTTGCACTTCAACACTCCCTCTCTAGGAAAGTGAAACTCAGGTCACCCTGAGTTCACAAACAGTTTACTTCCTGTTTTCCATCTCTCAGGAGCATCTTTGAAACTAGACTAACAGGTAATCCAAGGTTTTTCCTTTGTTTTTAAAACTCACCATATGTGATAAAGCTAAACTCACATACATGTTTGCACATGCATGTTCATCTCTTTCTCTCCCACCTCTCTACACCCACCCACCCACACACACACACATAGGTTACACTTATATAGCAACAAGTTGAAGCAACCTCCCCCTCCCCTTGGTCTCAGGAAATAAACAAGACAGCGGTTTATTCTTTTGTTTGTGGAATAAAATGATTGCAATATCTTTCAATTAGTACTAAAATATCTTTTAATTAAATACTTCAGTATTTCTATAATTATTACTATTTATCTTATTGTAATGATAATTATGTTATAGATATTCACAAATATACATACATTATTAAAAATTTTGTGTGTGTGAATAGGTTTATATGGATATGTCTATGTGCATGTGTGTATGTATAGACAGATATGTACATACATCTGTCACTTCATTGATTGCCAGAGTTCATTAGGCTGATCTAGCTGGCTAGGCAAGTGTCTCTTTCCTTTCTCACCATTCCATCTATATATGTATATGTTGTACTTGTCTTATATATATGAATTATAAATATACGTATCAGAGTGATTAAGAAACAGAACTTTATAAAGATATTAGCAAAATGTTTTGGCTTCTGCCTTCTTCAATTCAAAGTGAAAGTAAGCTGTATTCAATGAGTACTCCATTGTGAACGTTTGGAAGTGGCCTTCATCCAGCCTATGACAGCATCTACACGCTGATCCAGCATCTGCGTAGCCCCACGCAACTCTGACATAAAGGAAAAATAGAGCTGGGTGTTATCAGCATACTGATAGAACCCCAATCTCATTATGAACTCACCTAGTAGCTTCATATCAGTTCAGCCATGAAAATTCTTAAGTCACTGCTTATTGTGACACAATAAGGTGTGTGAAAAGCTGAACAAGTGAGAACTGTGGTATCTTTCCTTCATAAACTAAAATGGATGAGGCATGAAGGACAATTGATACTGGGATCTACATCCATCAAAACACAATGAGCCAGCCTTTCCTTTTCTCTCTTCATATCTTTAGGCAGTGATAAGTTTAATGTTCTAGAAATATTTTTGAACTGCCATGAATAGCTGAAGATTTAACACTTTGTTTCCTCCCCCCGCCAATCTCATTAGCACTTCATCTCTGATTCTGCAAAGACTACTTAAAAGACAGAATTAAATGCAGGAACAATATGTTTACTGTCACAAAGCATTGTAGGCATTAGGGCTGAGTCTTCAGCAAAACATGGTCACTATCATGGGAACTGTCCCAGTTACTATATGCTGATCATTACATTTTGCAGATTTAAGGCTCTGAAAATAAAGTTATTAGCACCGAGTCATGAAACAATGTATCTATTCTGGTCAGGAGATTAAGGATGTTCTTAGATTGTTCTAAGTAAAAAATCTTCTGGGCATTAAATTAACTATAAACAGTTAGATAAATAAATGTCAACAGTAGAGATAATCCCTGGAAGTCATAGACAAAATGGACCAAATAGGTGTAGTTTAGTCTTGCAGTTACCAGGTAGTCGTAATAAGAGTGACCAGTGGAAGTCTCATCTGATTAGTGATCTATTGAAGGACCAGTAAAAGTCTTAGGCCATTTCCGCACTAGACTTTTATAGCACTATGATTCCACTTGAAACATCCAGCTGGCCCCTCCCGAAACTGCAAACCCCAGGATTCCATAGGATGTTTCAAGTAGAATCATAGTGCTATAAAAGTCTAGTGCGGAAATGGCTTAAGTGATTAAATGACCAGTAGCTTTGTTCAATAGGATAGTAAAATGTGTCTCTAGTTGGCTGATAACAAAAGACCAGGAAAGTTATTCCTGAAAGGTAGAAATTGATAGTGAGGAGAAGCTTGAGATAGTATAAAAGAAAATTCAAAAGAGAGAGAAGGTCAGCAGCAACTGTTTCCATAGGACTGCATGTACAGGTGTTTCTAACATCTTTCTACTATGCTGTTTCTAAGATAAGTGTGTGCATATATACATACTTTAAGTCACCTGTTACTTATGGCAAGCTCATGGATTTCATAGGATTTTCTTAGGCAAACAATATTCAGAGGTGATTTTGTCAGTTTCTTCCTCTGAAATATATCCTGCAGCACCTGGCATTTGTTGGCTGTCTCTCATCCAAGCACTTACCAGGGCTGACCCTGTTTAGCTTCTGAGATCAGACAGGAACTGGTTTCCTTAAGATAAGTACCATATCTGATAATGCTGGTAACAGCTAGGCTATAAAGATAAATGCCTGTTATAGAAATGTATAACACATGTTCTTGTTTTGAAATATATAAGAATGTATAGAGACGTCTATCTGAGATGTTCCCTCAAAAGATAACCATATTATAATATTGTGTAAGAAGCAGAATTCTTTATAAGTAAAAATCAGGCTAAATTGTTCATATAGTGTATTTTCTGCCATATAAGAAACACCCGTGTATAAGATGCACCCCATTTTCAAATAGTATTTTTTGGAGAAAAATATGAGTCTTATACACCAGCAAATACAGTAATTTATGTGTCTAGACTAAGAAGTCTTATGTTCCTCCCCAAAAGGCGTTTATACATGTATATGTTAATGATTTTATAGTGTAAATAAATAAATAAAAGAGTACAAAGCCACATATTTACCCATGTCAAATACAGATACACCTCAGTTAATAAAGTAGATATGTTCCTGGACATTACTTCTTTAACAGAAATATTGAAACTAGAGGTAGAAATAACATGGAAAGAATAGGGATAGGTTCATACACCATAGAAAAGAAGAACAGTTTAATATCTTTCAGCATTTTTTTTTAAATTCAAAACTAACAATGTGCACATGTGAAATGAAACAACCAGGTCAGGTAAGCCTTGCATAAGTAAACAAAAACATTTTGGATATTCTAGAGACCACTGTTCTTTCAACAGCCTCCACTTTCCATTTTGGTGGAAATCTATGCTTTTTCAACTTGCCAGGATAGCTGGTGTAGTGGGTTAATCTGCTTTCCTCTTTTCTCACTCTTTTGCTCTTCACACATGCTCTGCAAGTGATTCTAGAGGCAGCTCTTTACCTTGCTTGTTGTATGTAAGTACACGCAGCTATAATAAGATCAGCTAGAGCTAAATCCCATCCTTTTCCAAGTTAAGCTTTATTGCTTTGTTTACTACAGACAAACTGCTGCAACCCAACACAGAAATCTTCCCAATGCCGATGCTGCAAAAAAACCTTCCAGCTAGACAGAAGACAAGAACGAAGGGGGTAGGCAGGGCTCCTGTTAAAAGATTTTGTAAAAAGGAGGGGTCTTTCTTGTCAAACATTTTGTTAACCGAGGTATGCCTGAAAGTCCAATACTTAAGAATTGATGTTATGTCTGTCTATTATGACAATATTGTTGTCCATGAATTTGGAAACATACATGACCCTGGGAAACCCATAACAGATACAGACTGAGAATGGTAATGGACCTGCAAATCCCTCAGATAAACAGGGGTACCATGGTTGTTTCAGGTGGCTGTCAACATGGAAAAAGAGACAGGACTGAGGAAGCACACCTGTTTCCTTCATCCTTAGGTTCATCCATCTTTGAGGATAGAGCATGGTAGGGATTGAGGATAGAGCATGGTAGGGATGATTAAATCTGTATTTCATGCATTTCTTTCTTCGTTTTAAAAATTTTCTACCTGCTTTTGATGAAATTTGTAAATTTTGCTAATTTTTTCATTCTGTAAAGTATGTGACATCTGCTGAACCAAATTCTGGGGGATACAATACCATTTCAAATTTGCATTATGCCTTTTTAGGGGAAGAGAATAAAGGGACATTTCAAAATAGTGTGTGGGTACAGCTGTCCCCATAAACAAGAATTTTGCTAAGTGACTGTCCATACCCCACAATTTGTATGGAGGGAACAGCAAGGGTGGAAGAATCAGTCAATAAAAAACAAAACAAAAAAACCCTAGACATACAAAAATCAAGATTAAATTGGTATTAAACTGACTGTAAACTTAAAATAGTTTAAAACAGTAAAAGCAAAGGATAAAAGTGGTACATCCCTAGATTCTCTCCATAGCATGCCTAAAACACACCCATCTTCAGGTCAGCTGACTGTCTAAACCAGAGCTTTCCAAACTTTTCATGTTGGTGACACACCTTTTAGATATGCATCATTTTGTGACACAGTAATTCAGTAAGTGGAGGCATCCCCTCCACTCAGACCTTGCCCACCGCTGCTGCTCTCACTGGGGTCTTCTCTGGCCTGGGCAGTGGCAACAGATCCAGCCCCTTCCCCTGGGCCAAGCCCACAATGGCAGCAGGAGAGGCAGCTTCTGTACTTGTTATATTCACGTGACACACCTATACACTGCAGTCAACACACTAATGTGTTGCAACACATAGGCCCTTTCCGCACTGAGGCTTCTAGCGCAAGCGGGGGAGGCCGGCAAGCGCAAGAAGGCTCGTCCGGGAGGCTGCCGCTTCCCCCTCCTTCCTTCCACAGGCGAAGGAACCAGCGGGGAAGCGGCACCGAAGGAGGCTTGCCGCGCAAGCCGCCCTTCCCCCCGTGCAAAGCGGGAGACCTCGCGCCGGATTCCTCCCCCGCGCGCACGCCGGATTCCTCCCCCTGCGTGCACGCCGGATTCCTCCCCCCGCGCGCGTGCCGGATTCCTCCCCCCGCGCGCGCGCCGGATTCCTCCCCCCACGCGCGCACCGGATTCCCCCCCCCCACACGCGCGCCGGATTCCTCCCCCGCGCGCGTGCCGGATTCCTCCCCCGCGCACGCCGGATTCCTCCCCCCGCGCGCGCCGGATTCCTCCCCCGCGCGCGCGAAGCGGGCGTCGCGTCTCTCGCGCTACCTCCCCACCCCGCTCCTTCCTTCCGCAGGGGCGGAGGGAAGGAAGCACGACCCGGCCGGCTCCCGGAGGCTCTGCACGAAAGGTAAGTGCGGGTGGACGCCGGGAGCGTTGCGCGAGCGTGGGGTGATTTTCGCTTGGACGCGAAAATCAAAAACCCACGCTCGCGCCGCTTCAGCCCCATGAGCCGGGCGGAAGTGGGAGTGCATCGTGCGGAGTGACGCTCCCACTCCCGCGAGGCTCACGGGGCTGTCGCGCTAGCAAAGGCCCATGCGAAAAGGGCCATAGTTTGGAAAGCTCTGGCCTAACCAAAAGAACCAACTAATCAACAAAACAAAACAAACAGGATTTGGATTATGCTAAATCTATGGAAACAACAGCGTTTGCACTCTGGTCATTTCCACCCTACACTGTTATAGTGCTATTATTCCACTTTCAACATCCTGTGGAATTCTGGGGTTTGTAGTTTACTGAGGCCAAAGAGCTCTCTGGCTGAGAATTCTAAATGCCCCTCCGTAAACTGCAAAACCCAGGATTCCATAGGATGTCAAAAGTAGAATAATAGCAGTCTAACAGTGCAGTGCAGAAATGACCATAGTAAAACAAGAAATGAAACTGTAGTTTGGAAATGGCCCTTTTCATTGGAGGTTTGCCGTTACCTTCTTCTTGGGCTGAGAAAGTATGATCTGCCCAAGGTCACCCACTGAATTTCGATGAGTGAGTGGGAATTTGAACCATAGTCCTACTCCAGCACTCAGACCACTATACCACCCTGACTCATAACCAGTACAATGCAGTTTAATAATTAGAGTGTTCTTCACAAGAAAGCTGAGAGTTCCAATGCAATTATTTATTGTAATGCTATTTAAATATTTATCTGACCTCATTAATTCCACTTAGGAGCATTTATGTGCTTAATCCAAACAGTAAAAGTCTGAATAGAGGTCCTTTCACACTACACAATTACAGCACAGTGATTCCATTTCATCTGCCACAACTGCATCCTGTAGAATCCTAGTGGTTGCAATTTGATGAGGCACTAGAGCTCCCTGACTGAGAATTCTAAGAACTGCTCCCTAAACTTTTAATCCCAGGATTCCATAGGACTGAACCACATCAGTTAAAGTGGAATAATAGCACTTTGCATGTACAGTATGAATGGACCTCAGGGCATGTACATGTATGTGGGTGGATGAGTGTGAATCAGGTGTGTGGCATTCATTTCTCACCCAAGTCTCCAAAATGCTTCCTAGAAGGTTCCCCATGACAGAATGTGATCTTCAAAGTGACAAGGGATCTCCTCCTCTGCTGTAGAATGAGCAAAATCCTGAACAGCAACCCTGATAACGTGCATTAACAGCAATTGAACATGGCATGTGGAAGAGGAATGGGAAAAAAGGAACTCCCTCTGATAAACAGGGGTGTTTGGAGAATATATTTATTCAAGCTCAAACAGACCTCTCATTGCACTAGTGCATGTTCAGTTTTTCTCTCTCTTTCTCTTCCTCTCCCTTTCCTAATTCATGAGAGAAATGCATCTTGCTGTCAGCGCACAAAATGTGCTACAACACAAAATGTTCCTTTATGTACTGGTCATTTGCCAAAAAGGGTCAACTCAGGCACCAGAAGCACCACTTCCATATTCCTTTGCAAAAGGAGAGACACAGGGGAGAGATGTGCTTGCAGATTTTACTCAAATATTTTGCTGCTTTTTAGTCATTAGAGCGTGCCATAAAACTAGGTCAGCATCATCCAAAGGATGGCTTTTAAAAGCATGGTTCTAGTTTTAAAGATGACAGATGCTCTTTTCATGAGGCCAACCAAAAACATTTGCAAGAGAGATTAGCAGCCAGTTCTTGACTTTTACCATGGAAATTGGCTCTTTAGAAATGCAGGATCTTACCAGTTCTAATATCATTCATTTACATATTCATATAGTTAACTGAGAGAAATAAGTTGGTAGCATAAGCTTTTCTAGACTTAAATCTACTTCATTAGATGCATTTGATGAAGTAGACTTACGTCTAGGAAAGCTTATGCTACCAACCCCTTTCTTTCAGGCCATTTCCATACAAGGAGGGAGAAGCAGTTCACTGCGTGTCAAGAGCAGTGTTTTTATATTCTGATTAGGAAACTGAATTCAGAAACTTTGCTATCTGCACCACCCCCCCCATCTACATCATGCTATTGTAGAGAATAGCGGTTGCTGCATCCACAACAGCAAGTCCCTGGCAACTCCCATTCCCCTCCCTCACTCTGCCCTGCCATCACTGATTGGCCTGTTTTCTAAAACGCACATACACATTTTTAACATATTTCTGTGTTGCTACGTTTGTGCGTAGGAATGTATGTTCATTGATACATGGAAAAAAACATGTTTTAACAGTTTATTACCAGATCCACTGTCTTCCCGCTGTCTGTTTAACACAGGAAGACAATAATGACAACAGCCTGTCCTTTGATGGGTGGAGAGAGGTAGGGGTGGAAATGACGGAAGGGACAGCCTGGGAACATTCATAGCTGGCCACTTTTGCAATATGAATCAATGCTATGTTTCTGCGTGTAGGCAAAAACTGAAGCAGAACTGGTTTGAGAGATTTACATCAGAGTTTTTCCCGGGTTTGCACACAGAGTAGTTTCACATTGCAGTGAACATCAGTGAACTGTTCTAGGAGCTAAAACATGAAAGGCCCCTTTAAAAAAATTTCCATGTTAAAAGGAACCCCAAACACCCCAGACAGGGGGGTAAATTAAATTTTTTTGCTGCAATGTATAAACCCTTTGTGCGGAAATGGCCTCAGTCTCAAATATGTAAAAGTTTTTCTTTGCATACTATCCAGACTAACATAGCTATTTTTTTTGAATACTCATTCAGAGTAGCCCCAAGTAAAAAAATCTGTCTCGGGACTATACTACTTCAGAGTGGAAAGGGGGAAATATGTGATAGTTCTCTCTCCCGTATCAAGCCGGATGCCAATTTAAAGGGGATTTTTTTTACAGGAAATTTCACCTGGAGTTTGAAGTTAAAAGTGAAGAATAAGCTTTGCTTTCTAATCAAATGAGAAAACAACTAGGTCAGGGGTCTGAAAAAAATATGGGGTGTGCATGTCTGTAAAAAAGGGGGGGTTTCCCTTTTTGTTTTGTTGTGCAAGAGGGAATGGCCTCTAGCATCCTTGAAGATTCTGGAGGGGAGGTGTGGGCTTTTTTTGCTGCATTTTCAGGCAGAGGGGGCACCCCACTGGACAGTCAGTGTTGAGGCCAAAAAAAAAGATAGGCACCCCCCCCCAAAATGCCAGGATAAGCAAATAGAATTAAAAGCAATTAAAACCATAAAAAACTCATACCCTTTAAAAAAAGAATAGCAAAAAAAATAGACATATATTCACAATTGAACCAATGAGCACTCGGTCTTCAAAGGCCTTGTTGTTGTGTACCTTCAAGTCATTTCTGACTTAGGATTGCTTTAAGGTCACCATATCATGGGGTTTTCGGGGGCTGTGCCCCCTTGACGTCCCAAGATCACCCAGTGGTTTTCCATGGCTGAATAGAAAATTAAACCCTGGTGTCTAGAGTGTTAGTCCAACATCAAACCACCCCACACTGGTTCTTAAAACAAAACAACAACAAAACCACAAAACCAAAACAAACATACAAAAGTCTTCACCTTTGGGTTGCCAGAGTGAAACTGGAGAGATCACTTGTATCTTTAATGTTTGTGGAAAAAAAGACATTTTCATCAGTTGTTACTTCTTACATGATTGTTTTAGAAACAATACTTCCTGAAATTTCCTCTTCTACACAGTCATTAGACCTACAGGAGCCATCTCTGGTTTTCACTCTGGCAACCCTCCCTTTAAATTTGCCTTCGTAAGAATAACAAGGAAGATGCAAGTCTAGCATCCCTAGGAAGGGAGTTCCAGCTTTGTATTGTTGAAATTGTCGGTGGGCCTTTTAAATCTAAGCCATATAAGGCTTTATAGGTCATAAACAACCTAGCAAGACTTAAATTTTATGGCCACAAAAATGTTTCCCAAATTTGCCGATGTAATCCTTTGTATCTGACCTTAATTATTTCATTTGACTTATTTTTACCTTTCTCCCATGAATGGGACTCAAGGCAGCTTACAATAACATTGGGTGTGTGCAAAAACAAACACATTAGCTACTCCCCTCATTTAAAAACATACCGGTAAAAAAGGAACAATACAGTTAGGATTCCCTGTTCAGGATTGCCTCAGGCCCCGAAGTTTCTGGCCCAAAACCTGAGACCTAGAGAAAGTCCCAGAGATGTCTTTATGAGGTATACTTTTAAGTACCGACCACACATACGGTTTTTGTAAATTCACAGACATGTGCAGACACACACGTGCATGCATAAACACACACAGAGAATATATATTTTGTTTGGAAATTAAGACTTAGCTAAAGGGTCTGTTTCCAGATCAGGGTGAAAAGCAGGGGGATGATTCTTTTTCACTTAATTTAGGGCGGTCAAATAAGGGCCCCTTTAATTTTAATCCATTTGCTTCTAGATAAAAAGCCCGATGCAATGTGGAGTGGAGAGTGAAGTCACAGTGATTGGAAGGAAAGGGGAAGCCAACTAAATAGGGTATTTGCCAGCTCCCAGCAACAAAACAACCGATCTTTGAATATTTAGCAAGCTACTGCTTTACCAGTAGATTTTTTTCACATAGCTCTCTTCTGTTACCTGAAATGTCCCCCCCAAACTGGAGAATGTATACCAGTACTCTAATCTCCCACCTGGAGATGAGCTCCCAAAACTAGAGATTTCAGTACCTGGCCCTGACTTGGGAAATTTAAAACAATCTAGTTAAAAGACTTTTCCTCAGCTTTTATTAAAACATAGGCCTTTTCCACGGGGGGGGATTAATTCGTTTCCTAAAGGGGTTTATTTTGTTACCGCCTCAGAGCGGACTTTTTTTTTACCTCGGTCCACATGCGTGCAGCCTCTCTCGATTCAAATCGCACCGTTCAGTACAACGTCCCCCTTTTCCACTTTCCGCCCGCCCCCATCGGCCCGCCCTCCATGGCCGTGAGTGGCGTGTGTTTTTTCTTTTCTTTTTTATGTTCATCAGCGCGGCAGGTCACGTTACGCGCGCCCCGCCCCGCAAGTCCCCCTCGCGAGGTTTTGGCCAAAAAACAAAGCGCGCCCATTGGTCGCAACCAAAATTTCCGCGCCAAATTTGATTTTCGCGCCACCGCTTGAGGGACAGATAGCATTTGCTTTAAGTTTGGGGACTCTGCAGCTCACTGCGAGAGATGGAGCGGGGGGTTAAATTTTGCTGGCCCAAATTGCTAGCCCCTTTCTCGCCTTGCACTCGTTTCTTGGTGTGGTGGTGGCCGAATTTGAGTCGCCAATGGGCGGCAGAGCGCCCCGAGGAGGCGAGGCTTTTTGGCCTCCACGCGCAACACGGTCGCGGTTTTGGGTTTCTACGCGACGATTCTTGGGCGGGGGAGGCCCTTCAACGCCTTCCACGCCAGAGAAGATGGTGGGTACGGCAGCGGATGCGAAGAACCTGGTGGTGGGAAAAGGGGGAAAAATGGGGAAATGGGATGAGGACCAGGGGGTTCTCCATTTCCGCATGACCAAGGAGACGCTGCTGGAATTGCCAACCACCTCCGCCCCCATCTAGAGAGAAGGGATCGGAGATGCGGACCGCCATATCGGTGGAGGAAAGATTTCGCCGTGACAATTTGGTGGCTGACAACCCCCTTGATTTACGGAAGGTGGCGAACACCTTGGCTTGGGGATCTCAACTGTGGCTGCCATAGTGATAGAGGTCTGCCTGGCCATCGAGCATGTACTGCTGAGACCCACAGTTTGCCCCTGGCGACTATCACCAGGTAGGTGCTCCTGGGGCGGCGGGTTCCAAATTTCCCCCCCACTGGCACCCGGGCGGCTTTCCCCCCCTCTCTTGAGGTGTCCTCCCTTCCCTGTATCCTGCAGATGCAGATGCAGATGCAGCCGTAGTGATTTTGCCAGGGGGAAAAAGTGTGTGGGGGGTTTCCCCCTTCTAGCCCCTCAGATCGAACTCCTGGGACGTAATGGGGGAAGTTTTTCCCATAGCGGCACAGGGGGGAAAGTCACGAGCCACCGTTTCCTTCCATTTGTTGGGACACAACTCGCAAAGCAACCACCATGGCGGGGGGGGCATTGCCTTGTGACGGCAGTACGAGGGCTGGAACCCACATGTCCCGGTGTATCCCCCTAATATTTAGATGAAACCGCATTGGCATATTTTGGGGATGCCTCCCTTGCAGAGCAATCAATTTGCTGATTGCGTTTGAAACCTTTTATTGCCATCAGCTAGACAGAGGTGGATTCATAGGGTTGGATGCCTGGATGGGGGGGGCAACTGATGTTTTTAAAAGCACCCCTTTAATGACCAGCCTGGCGGCTTGGATGTGCATGCACATCTGGTTTTGTTGGGGGGGCATGCTGGCCCTCATGACATGGAGGATTTTTTCCAGCTTTGCCTCTGGGCCGTTTTTTTCCCGATTTTTATCTTGCTGGAAGTGGTCCCTATTTGGCATCCCATCAAATGGCGGTGGAAGTGGACTAATAGCGATACCACTTGAAAGGCCCTGGAATCCCATGGGCACCTATTCAGTTGCTTTTACCTTGTATGTTGGCATGCTGGAATTTTCCCAAAGGGGTCCCTTTGGGGCCCTCTCCCTCCCTCGGGACACTTGCCAGCAACCCCTCCAAGGGCAAACCCCCAGCTGAATTGTTCCTGCCAATTGTATCAAGTGCATGTGGGGATGTGGTCCAGGGTCCCTCAGGTTGTCCTGCTCCTCATTTCATTTGCCACAAGCAGTGAGGTGTATTTCTCTTGGGGAACAGAAAATGCAAGTTTGGCATTGATGTGTTCTCAGACCTGTTTTCCCTCTGTTCTAAATATTCCAGGTGATGCATGGGTTTCGCCAATGGGTTCCCCCAGTGCATAGGCGCCGTGGATGGGACTCATATTCCAGTGAGGGCTCCCCAAAGGGGCGAGGGGGAAAAAATTCCCTCAACAGAAAAAGCTCTTTCTCCCTTCTCCTAAGGGGGATGGTGGATCACGAGGGGGGGTTTAGGACATCGTGCTCGGCTACACGGGGAGAACACATGATGCGTTCGTTTTCAGGCACTCAGCCTTGTACCAAGCCATGGATGCGGGGAGGTTTGTGCCCGGCAATCCTACCGTGACCATGGGGGGGGTCCCCGTTGGGCCTTTTATACTGGGGGGTGCCGCCTACCCACTATGCAGGTGGCTGATGAAGCCCTACGGAGGAAGATTGGACCCTAGGAAGATGGGCCCTTTAACCGCCCTGTTCAAAACGCTGGGAATGTTGTGGAGCGTGCCTTCGGGAGGCTCAAGGCGCATTGGGGGGTGCCTGCTGCCCCGCTAACTGTGTCCGAGGAAAACTTTTTCCTGTGGTTAGTGCCTGTGTCGTGCTGCACAACATCTGTGAATCGAAGGGGGGATATCCTCCACCCTGGACTGGCCCCACCACCACCACTCGCACTACGGGCCGCAGCCCAAGACCTCCCTGGCCGTGGCTTGGACCTAGGATGGGAAAAGGGGTTTTGGGGGGGATGCTATCGCCACTCTGATAGCTAGCGAAAGCGAATAGGGGTGGAGGTTGTTTACCAAGCATTGCTAGGTGGGGGCTGCCTGACGTGGCTGCTTTTTGGGCCCTTTTTCTGGCCCGCCACCAAATGTCAGCGTGGGCACTGCTTAAACCCACAGTGATTCCCCTGGCAGCACAGTAAGGCTGTCCAGTTTATGTTGATGTTTTTGACTTTTTTATGAGCATTGTTTTAATCTCTCTAATAAAGGTTTGCATAGTTATTCATGTGTGAGAACTTTGCTTGTCTTTTACCTTTTTAAAAGGGAGAGAATGTGTTGGTTTTTTTAGAGACAAGGTACTAGACATGATTCCCGGGTTTACATGGCTTTTAAAGGGTCCAAGGGGGGGGAACAAATCCTGTGTGCGTGGCCAATGGACAATTTTGGGTTTGCCCTTCCACCAGATCACCATGGGAAGCAGACAAACAGAAGTATGCGGGGCCCGGGTAAAAATCCACTGGTATTTAAGAGGCGGGAGTGTTATTTCCCCGCTGTTTGGGCATCTTGGTGGTTGCCCACTGATCCCCATCCCCGGGGCCCCCCGGAAAAATAGCAAAGGGACAAAACAATGGTGGGGGGCAATGGGTTTTAAAATCCAAGGGGGGGGGGAAAAATCCATATTAAAAAAAAACCCATATGGTAAGAGCAACTTGACAGTGGCATACACCGCTTTTAAGGTGGGGGGACTCCCCTTTGCAGTCTGTAAAACCAAGGCCAGATGACCATCTGTCAGAAGTGCTTTGATGGAGTATTTATGCATGGGTGAATGGGGCCAGGCTGCATGTCCCATGTGGGCCTTTTTAGAGCTATGGTCTATCTTTTTGTGCCTCGGTAAAAACTGCCTGAACGCCAAAAAAAAACCTCTGGCTCAATGCATTGGGTGCTCCCCAGAGATTCTGTGGCCTTGGAGGGAGAGAGCAGCTGGGCTAGATGGCAATCCTGTCAAGTCTGGGTTGCGACTCACAATGTTAGCAGCAAACAGCTACTAGAAAACCACGGGGGGAAAATCCAAGAGTGTTGATTTGTGTTTGTGTTTTTAATTGCGGATGCACTAAAACCCTATATTGGTTCGTGGCTTGAATCGAGGCCAGTGGAGGCCCTGATCTTCTACCACATCTGTAATGTCCACTCAGTGGCACCATTTTGGCTTTCGTCCCCCTTTCCCCCCATCTCTAATCTGTTTCTCCTTCTCCATGTTGTTTTCCCCCCCTGGTCCAAACTCGGTCTGTGGGAAAGAGACTAGTCCCCCCCAGGGTTTCGACAGTGGCGGGTGGCAGCTTCCAGGTTCGTGCTGTGATGAATCCGTTCCTGGTTACAGTCTGAACTTTGATGTACATATCCAGGATGCTGCTTCTATGTTTGGGGATAAAGATGAGCGCCTTGGGTATCTCCCCCCCCAAAATTCAGATTAAAAAAAGGGATGGATTTGTGGCCTGGCTGTCACCACACCACCCCCCGGCTTTGGGCCCCCCACCACCAGTAATAACCTTCGCATCACCAAACATCTCAAAAACAGTAGTTTTATAACCAGTAGTATATTTTCCCCGGAAACAGGTAAGGATACCAATGACACAATGGTAGTTTGGCCATACCTTTTTTTTTAAAACCGGGGGCAGATTTTATAAAAGAACAATCAGGCAAGTAACTTGAGTGTACCCCGGGCCCTACACCACCCTGGCTCTCAGTCAAGCTTTACCAGTCACAACCTTGGCAGTTCCAAACATTTTAAAACCAGCTGTTTTTCTAAAAATTTAAAACATTTTTCTTTTTTAAAAAAACAAGGATACCAGTGAAACACTGGAAGTTTGGGCATGCCTTTACTCTAAAAAAAAGAACTTCAAACAAGAACTATTGGGCTAGTGGATTTGTTTTTGCAATTATTAAACCCAATGTTAATGTAGATTCCAATTTTTAACACAGGGGAAAAACCTTCCCCAAGGTGCTGGGGAGTCACCACACCGCGGGCATCCTTTCTGGGGAAAAAAAAGGGCTAAAAATCAGGGGCCGATGTTTTCTGATCACAGAAGTAAGTGCAGGCCGGATGGGGTTCATTGGGTTTTTGGTTAGGAGTATTAGTTCCCCACAGAACAAAGTTTGTGGAAAAATTTTTCTATTGCACAGCAATAAAGCATTCCAAAAAAAGGGAATGAAGGCCAAAAACAGGGAACTAGACTGTCATTCCCAGGAAGCCAGTTCCGTGTTTGGCTAGGCAGGCAACGCGCTACGGGCTGTAGCGGTGTGTTGGTTTCTTGGTCCGAGGTCTCCTTCTGGGGGCGGCCCCTTGGGGTCCCCCGGGGTCCCCTTGTGATGGGGGGCCCCCCGCGGCCACCTGGCGCCTTCCCGGGGTCCAACACCATCCACGTTGTTTCCCAATGAGATGAATGACACTATCTCTTTTTAGTGAGGTCGAAATTGACCCATCAAGCTGTTGCACCCCTCTAGCAGTGTGATCATCTTCTGTCTGTCCTCAGATGCCTTTTGGGCCTTTCCTCTCGGAAATGTCGCTCCGTTTTGCCCCAGGAACAAGGAACATTGGTCCCTGAAGCTGTCCATGGCTGCG
The DNA here is from genome assembly GCA_948474755.1 of Ctenosaura bakeri. Lineage (NCBI taxonomy): Eukaryota > Metazoa > Chordata > Lepidosauria > Squamata > Iguanidae > Ctenosaura > Ctenosaura bakeri. The sequence goes on along the minus strand of CAOLHI010003555.1, from coordinate 742 downwards.
GAGGGATTGTCCTGGTCGTGTTCGTGTGCTGCCTGGGGGGTCCTTTGCCGCAACAAGCCATCCTGCTTCTTGGTGACAGACCCGCCCCCGTTTCCCCGCCCCTGGGGGTGCTGGGGTGTCACTTCCCAAAAGTTGCTTGCAAAGAGCAATGAGATCCTGCCCTCAGGCTTTCCCCAAGACACCTGAAAAGGAGAAAAAGGGATTCAGAAAGAGGAAGGAAAGGTGAATTAAAAACTAGTTCTAAGTTTAAAAATTTTTATAAAAGGCCAGCTGGAATAAAATTAAATTTTTCCCCAAAAGTTGCTGGTCTCTCCCTAGAGCCAGCAAACAGGCATTGCTTCCTTTCAGTCTTTGCTACAGGATGGGAAGGTTGCTACCAGGGGGGCAACTAATGGAAGAAGCATTGGGAAACTTTTTGGCAGAATTGATGGGGGTTCCCGCTTTTCTTTTTCCCCTGTTTACCCCAGTTGATGGAATGGGGGTGGAAAATGACAGTCCCAAAATTCACTGTAAGGGCCTTGAAAACCACACAAATAAAATACTTCATGGAGAATGTTCATGTAGAAGCAAACTACTGTAGTACAAATTCACTCTTCTTTCCCCCGCATGTCATATTTTTCATTGCAATTGCATGATAACCAAAATACACCTTTAGAATTCGAATCCTGTCTAATAACATATTGTCATCTTGTGCTATTTTTAGGAGCTCACAGAAACTATTACACTGTGTCAACATAACATC